>ML780399.1:186668-199875 GCA_009831015.1 Picea engelmannii
GACCCTAAACTTTCCATCTTCCGACATTGCTCCCACTCGAACCAGGAACCCTCTTTTCCTGCGAGTTACCTTATGCTCTGATACCAGTTGTTAGAAAAACAGGACCGCGGAGCAATAAAATAAAACAAATGCAGAAACAAAACTCAGAAGAAACACAATACAAGAGAGACACAGATTTACGTGGTTCACCCAGTGTGGGTTACGTCCACCAGAGAAATTGCCAGGTCCTTCCTTTATTATTATCCAGCAAATGAAGGGATACAACCTACAGCAAAACCCACTGTAACTTCCTCTTCTTTCTCTCACAGTCTTCTATCTCAGAATACAATATTCACCCTCAACCATAGCTGCAATACATTTCCCTCATAAAAGAGGGTTGCCTTCTAGGGCAAAAAACCCTAACATAATCTCTATCGTTAGATCTGCAAAAAACCCTAACATAACCCTCGCTGGGGGCCCGCTTGCCTCCAGACCCCCCAGACCCCGCAGAGGGGGTACCCCCCCTCTGCACTCCCCCGCGTGGAAGAGTGTACATACTTCTGGGGTGTAAATACTTCATGGGGTATAAACATGACTGAAAGCAAGGACCTCTGAATCAGGAAGATAATCAGGCTCCACAACCAACATTTTCCTTGTTTGAGCATCATCGCACCTTACGCACAAGAAGCTTGCGGTGACTCCGTAGTCCATTTTGGTGCAGCATGCGACGATCAAGCATCGTCACATCCCAAGCATTTAGCAGCATGCGACGATCTCCTTTGATAGGGTTTTTAAGAAAATAAAGATGATTCAATTTCTCATGGAGAAAGTCTCATTTCTTTAGTAGCTTCAGAGAACAGAGGAGTAAGTCATACATATATCGTCATTTGATCACATGGTGACCAAAATAATGTTTAACATGGGCCACCCTACAAAATATTCATACCATTAAAAGAACTATCACAACTAAAATGTAAAGAGAAATTATGGTGCAAAAAAGAATAGAGAATAAGAGAAAGTTAGTGTGCTATAAAGAGATCATTAACCCAAGTTAGAATATCAAAAGTATATTTATGTTATAGCTAGCTTAAAAAGAAAATTAACATTGCTAAAATAAAAATAAACTCTCACAAGCTCTATAGTGAAACTGGGCATTGGACATGACCTAAAACACTATGGGAAGAAAGAATATGTAATCTTTTTGATACTAAGAAAGTGGAAGATGAAAATTTTTATCTCTTAGAAAGCCTTACCTATACACACATTAGGTCTCAATTTTACAATATTTGTAACACTATTGATCTTCATAATTTCTTAGCTCATGAAAACCAAAGAGAGTTATGAAATTTTATTTTCAATCTTTTTGATCATAAAAAAAATATCAAAAGAAATTAATTAATTCCTTATCAAATTTGTCAAGGGACATTACAATTAAAATTGATCTTAGGAGACAATAATTATCATCACTAGAAGAATTTGATTTTTTTTTGAAGATGGTAATAATGCCAAATATTTTCTATTTATTTAATATTATTTTTTTCTAAGTATGTATAAATTACCTTTCAGAAGAAAAAAATTACAGTAGCGTCATGAGTGTTCGATGATTGTGAACGCTGAATTGCACCGGAGGGAAACCAATTTAACCAGTACGTAAAAAATCATTAAAAAGAATCCCCAGGTTTAAACAACTGGAACAGAATCGCCCCGTGGGGAAACCGATTCGTTCAGATCTGTCCGACCTCCTAGAACAACTAGGACTGACTTATGACAGGAAAAAATAGAAATATCCAAAAGTACACTTGTGGAAGCATGGACAAAACACAAAAAAATCCATGCAGTCTAACACCTATGAAAGTGTCTTCGTTGATGCAGAAGGTCTGTTGCTTGCCAAGTTGTATGCTGCTAGCACTTGGAGAGCCAGAGCCAAGACCTCCGTTGAGTTGTCCGCTGCTGTCACCTGGAGAACCGGAGCCAAGACCGCCGCTGAGGTTGCTAGTGCATTGGAGGCCTGGTCTAGAGAGTGTCAAGGGACTTGAAGAGTGGAAATAATTTGAAGAATTTGCTTCCCTCTCTTGTCCAAAAGTTCCATAAGGAAAAGTATGTCGTCCACATCCCTGCGAACCACGAGCACCAGATATTGGAAAATCGCCAAACCATATTGAAATTTGCGCATGAGGCATAGTCTAAGAAGGAGTGTGGCTTGCTCACTGGTTTTCCCAGGTGGAAGGAGGTGTCTTCCAGAGGAGATGGGGCCGGGGGTGGATGCACAAGTGGTGGCCCCAAAGAATAATTCTCTGGTGAATTTGGTGGGGCGAGGAGGAGGCCAGGTCCGGTAATGGGCCAAGAGTGAAGCCCAATTAATTCTTCTAAAGGTCGAACCACTTAACTCAGTAGGCCCATGGCGAGGACAAAGGTGGGAGGCCGCTTTGGCTCTGAGAGGAATGGACAATGGAGGAAGGTGAGGAAGGTGAAGAGTTGTGTGACACTGCTGGAGTGGGTTGAGGCCGGATGGCCAAGAGAGCCATGTTTTGATACCATGCAGAGCCCCACTTTGATTTCCCTCAAAGTCGAGGCATGCATGAAGCAAAGAGAAGGAATGAAGGTGTAGAGAGCTGGCATATGAAGCAGGTGAAAGACAAGGAGGATTGCAAACCGAGTGTTGTCTCTGCGGGGAAGAAGGAGATCTGGTGAACCAACCAAGGAGTGGCATGATAAGAATTGATCCGGAGTGGGAAGATGCACACACACAAAGGTGACTGACATGAAGACTACTCCATTTATCGAACAAGGAGACAAGGGGAGTGCACTAGAACAGTAAATGGATCCCTGATTGGAGTGAGGGCAACTCATATTCATAGTGTGGGAGGAGGGGAGGTGCATGCGCAAGTCACATGGCTAGTACTGTGCTGGCAGGTGTTGTCCCCTCCACTTTGACACCTGTTTCCCACTGACACCCCATCCAGGGTTTATTTTATTTTAAGTTATTCGAAGTTCATCATACATTTAATATAAATGTACTTAAAATATGTGAATAACATATTATAATTTAAATATCAATTATGACCATAATTGTTATTTCTAAAAGGTGTATATGACGTGAAACATGAAAATTTAATGTGATTTTTATTGTTATAGTTATTAAAATAATATTAGACTCTTTTTGTATAAAATCTTATAATATTTTTTATAATTGAGAAATTCAATTGATTATTTTTATAGTTGGTTAAAGTGCTATATTTTAATAGTTAATTTAAATTTCTATTATGTTAATCTAATAAAATAAAATAAGTATAAATTTAATAAATATATATTTGAAATGATATTTGATTCAGATTATTTTCGGAATGAAATGAAAGAAGAGATAATACAATGAAATACACACAAATATTGCCAGAAACAGAGAAATACAACAATACATGATTTCTATTCATGAAAGAAATGTACAAAGATTGTAAAAATATAGAGTGAATGAACTCGCTAGAATGGTGACAACTTATCTCTGAGAAGAGATGTGATGGCTATGCTCATTCGCAAGAAGATGAGTACAATGAGGATTTGAAGGCCTTTTTACAATAAACATGAATGCCAAAACCCTAGACATCTAAAAACCTAACCCTAGGAGATGAAACGCCAAAAGTAACGTGGGCCCCGTTGGGGTAAGTTAGTACATCAACTTCCCGGGGTCTTAAATTTTGCATACGATCTTCGTTTTAGGCCTGTGATAGTCCGTTGGAAATTTGTTTTTGAGAACTAAACATTATGCCATCAAACTTTGACTCCGTCAATATTTTGACCGTGGAAAGCCCCAAAAACGCTGTTTAGGGCCTCAAAACATCCCCGAAAGTCCATAAAGATGTATTGAAATGAAAAATGACAAAATAATCCAGTTGGAATAGGTGGGCGGCCACCAATATCCACCTGGATGCTGTGTAGGGCTTTAGGACATCCATGGAAGTGTAGAACCCACAATTACAAAGACATGTCACCATTACAGAGAAACGTGCTGAATTGAAAACTATCAAGATGAGCCAAGTGGAATTTGGAACATGTGGGTGGCCACCAATATCCACCTGGATCAGTCCCCCCCCATTAGGAAGCAATGGTCTCCATTTCATTGAGTTCCTGGGGAGGAGGTGAAAGCATTTGCTAAATCTGAATCTTGGTGAGCTGCTCACGTTGCTGGAGAAGTTGCACTACTTGGTTTGTGGAAGGTTGTCACGAACCTGTTGCTGGCAGGGTTGAATCTGTTCCACAAACCTTTTGTATCTTGGCTTGATGAGGCATTGTGTAGGAACCATTGTAGGTGAAGAAGAAATATATTCTTTCCCTTCTACGATCTTCGTCTGTTGGATAGAAGGTGTTGAGGTTGTAGTGGTTGTAGTGTCCTTCTGTTCATCCTTTGAACAAACTGTCAAGAGGCTGAATTTAGTAGTATGAGAGATTACCTTGCGGCTCTGTTTTGGTGGAACAATAGTCGGAACTACCTATGGTATCCTGTAGATCTGACCCCCAGAGTAATAATGACACTACAGGGTCGAGACTCATTAACAATATGACATTTCCACATATATGGTTGGCCCAAAACAAGATCATAGACATCAAGAGGGGAAACATCACACACTACCTCATCCTTGAAGGGATGGATGCCAAAGGACAAACAAAACTACTGGCTGACATAGAGATCTCATCCTTGGTGAAGCTACTCGATGTTGTAAGGCCGCGGGTTTGGTGTTATCGACAACCCTAATTGTTTGACGACCTCAACTGAGATGAGGTTCTTTTGGCTTCCACTATCAACAATGAAATGCAATAGGGTCCCTTTCACCCACATCTATGAATGGAAGAGGAGATACCCCTCTTCAGGATCTGCTTGTTCTTCTGGTTGAATTGTTGTGGTTGTGACGATAGCAGTGGGGTCTGAATCGATGATCTACCTTTTTTCATTATTTTTCTGGATCAGATTTCGAAACAGGGTTTAGCTCCTTGTCTTTGATCTCGACCACCAATGACTGTTTTGATTAACATTCATCAGTGTTGTGCCATGGGATTTTGCGGAAGTCGTTGTTAATGAGGCTGTTGGTTAGGGCCATCTTTATTATGCTTTGGTTGTTGCAGATTTGTGGACCAAAAATCCCATTTGTTTTGGTGCCTAAATTTATGCTCGATTTGGACAACATATTGATAGAAAGCTCCCAGTGATGAGATGTTTAGGAAATCCGTTTCGGTTTGGATGTACCTATGCAAAGCCCCACAATATTTTAGAACCATATGCCTCTCAGAGTCTTTGATACCTAGCTTGGTGTGCAAGATATGGAAAGTATTTTTGAACTCTGATATCGTTTGGCCCCTCTCTTTCCGCAATGTGGTCCATCTCATGTACTGGTCTTCATAGTTATCAACATGGTAATATTGTTCCTTGACCACATCCACAAAAAAATCCCAAGTGGGCTTGACCCCATATATTCCAGATTTCTCTGTGGAACTTTTCTCCCAGTAAGTTTCCCACCAATGGTTGACATGGGGGAGAGCTGTGAGGAGTGCGAATGTGATCTTTTCCTCGTCGAAAAATTTGTGAACAGAGAAATAACCTTCTAGCAGATTTAACCATTTTTCTAGGGTATCCACATTTATATGAACTTCAAATATGGGAATATAAAAATTAACTTGTACCTTGAAGGGAGAGGTTCCTCCAAAGTGGCCGCTTGATGAAGATGCGCTTGTTTCTATCGACAAGCGTTGAAGGATGTGAGAAAAAGTCTCCATCATTTCATCCCTCTGTCATGCGATAGCTTGCTCAAGCAACATGTTAATATAATATTCTGCTTCACTGTTTTTATTTTCTTCCGCCATGGAGGGTTTCTTGGGCATGCCAGAGCAATTTTCCTCAAGAGAGACAAGCTCAAGACCCAACTTTCTATACTCAGACCTTGTTGGGGACATGCACTGAAAAACGATCAAGAGCATCCTGCTATGATATCACTGATCCAGATTATTTTCGGAATGAAATGAAAGCAGAGGTAATACAATGAAATACACACAAATATTGCGAGAAATAGAGAAATACAACAATACATGATTTCTATTAATGAAAGAAATGTACAGAGACTGTAAAAATACAGAGTGAATGAACTTGCTAGAATGGTGGCAACTTATCTCTGAGAAGAGATGTGACAACTATGCTCATTCGCAAGAATATGAGTACAACGAGGCTCTGAAGGCCTTTTTACAATAAACATAAATTTCAAAACCCTAGAAATCCAAAAACCTAACCCTAGGAGATGAAGCGCCATAAGTCATGTGGGCCTTGTTGGGGTAAGTTAGTACATCAACTTCTTGGGGTCGTAACTTTTGCATATGATCTCCGTTTTAGGCGCGTGATAGCCCGTTGGAAAGGTATTTTAGAGAACTACACATTATGTTGTCAAAATCTAACTCTGTCATTAGTTTGATTGTGGCAATCCCAAAAAATGATGTTTAGGGCTTTAAACAGCCCCAAAAGTACATAAAGATGTACCGACATGAAAACTACCAAAATAAGCTAGTTGGAATAGGTGGGCAGCCACCAATATCCACCTGGATGTTGTGTAGGGCTTCGAGATAGCCCCAGAAGTGTAGAACCCACAATTACAAAGAGATTTCACCATTACAGAGAAACGTGCTGAACTAAAAAATGTCAAGATGGGCCAAGTGGAATTTGGAACAGGTGGGTGGCCACCAATATCCATCTGGATCAATATTAGTATTGAAATCTAATAATTATGCAACTTACTTATATTCAAGTATAGATTTAAAAAAAAATTAAGATTGAATATTTGTGAATAAATGATATTACACATTTCAAACTCATTTTTTCATTCTTGAAATCCATTTTTGCATTTTAGAATTCAATATCCATACTTTCAAAATCAAAATTCACTTTCGAAAACCATTTTTTCACTTACACAATTTTCATTAATTTCACTTCACTGGATGTGTTGTTTCTATCATTACAAACCATCAAATTACTTCAGTTGCATGAAAATTTTAATAAATTTCTTTCATATGGGTCTCACACTGCTCCATTGACATTCCTCAATGAATTTACAAGTTGTTTAACTTTAAACGTCTCTAGAAGGACCTTGGAGTGAAAAATATGGTTTTGTTGTTAATGGTCCCAATTGAAGGATTCACTAACATGCCTCACCTATTTTAGTTGTAACATTTTTACATGTAGGGTTAGTGGCCTTGTTTTTTTTTTTTTTTTTTTAAATTAACATGGATCTACTATTCTTGGTTGTTCTTTGTCAACTATAATAACCCCCCAAAAATTATAGATTAGGGGAAAAATGTACTGAATTGTGGTTAGTTTTTTTCTTTTGCAAAAAAAAGTTTATGGAGATTATTTGTGTATATATTCATTGTTGGTTTCATGTTGTCAAAATGATTCTTATAGCACACAATCACTAACAACTAACATGGATATACTAATGTTTGTTACACGCTTGCGCTCTGCAACCCTAGCCCTCATCTCATCCTCCCTGCTCTTCACCCTCATGGCTTCGGCGGTTCCGGATCCGGATCCCCCTCGGACTTCCTCGATGAGGTCGTCGCCTTCAAGGTGCTTGTGGGTTCACTGAGCCCTTCTCCTCCGCAGCCCAGTTCCTCCCAGTTTGTGAAAAAATTGGATCATATCCCAAAAGTAGCAATCCCCTGTATTGCAGTGAGAAGAAAGGATCTCTCCTTTGCATCCAGAGCTCTTGCAAGCCAGTTCATGGGATTATGGTCTTCACCTCGACATATTGACCTCTGGATTGAGCAGAACTAGCATTCCTTGGTTCAAGAATGCATGAATCACTTTTTCTGTGGTAATGGATTATGTATCTTTTGTTTTGAGCATAAATCATATAGAGAAATCATATTCAGAAATGGTCCTTACTTTTTCGGCCCAAGAGGGTTATACTTAAACAAATGGACCCCACATTTTGACCCAGAAAATGACATCCCCTCAGCCGTGTCAGTTTGGGTGAGACTCCCCCATTTTCCCTTTCATTGTTGGGGCGATGAAGTTTTAAAAAGCATAGGTGATACCCTGGGAAAATTCATTGATAGGGCTGAACCTAAATCTAATCTGTACTCTTGTGCCAGGATTTGTGTGGAAGTAGATCTAGAAAAAGGGCTCCCAGAAGCAATCAAGTTAAAATTAGATGACTGGACCCATATTTAGAAATTAGATTATGAGAAACTCCTGTTCAAATGTAAGTCCTGTCATGAATATGGTCATTTTGCAAAAAATTGCCCAAGTAACAAACAACCTCCAGAAGTCGATGCAACTCAATAGGAGGAAGGGTGGCAACAGGTGAGGAAGAAATCCATCAATGACAAAGATTCAGGTTGATGCATTAAAATACTCCTCCCAAATCCCCACCCAAAAAATCCCCCTCCAACCCCTCCAATATCCCCCCCCCTTGCCAGTCAAAATTCCTTTGAACTGCTCAACGAATCCTCATCAAAGAAATACCCCCCTCAGCATTGGATCTAGGTCCGACCCCCCTCTCTACCCCAACCATAGTTAGAATAGTAGAAGAGTAAGATGAAGACGATCCTTCTAAGGAGGACACACAAGGGACAAATTAGCAAGTTAATGAAGATCTCCACTCAAAATCACTTCACAATCAAGAAGAGGAAGAAGGAGAACTTCCACCAGAAAAGCCAAGAAAATCGGGTTGAAGAAAAAACAAGGAAGTTTGAGAGGAAACAACTTCAAAAGAAAAGGCACAAGGAAAGCAACAATATATAGAAAAATCCATCTACACCTCAACAGGAAAATGAGGTACTAAAGGATCAGACTACTCAACTCATGGAATTCGGGATTCCTCCACCCCCCGTCAATGAATTTTCTCTCCTGGAACTGCAGGGGCTTTGACAACAAGTCTAAAGTTGAAGATATAAGAGATCTAAATAAATTGGCCAACCCTTGAGTTATCCTTCTCCAAGAGACCAAAATGGAGGCGTAAAGTAGTCTAGAAACAACAAAGAAAGTTTTCAAAGCTACAACTGGAGCAACTGTTAGCTCTCAAGGATCCTTTGGCGGCATTGCAACCATTTGGGACGAACAAATCTTGACTCTTGAGGTAACTCTAGAAACTCAAAATTGGCTTTTAACTGTTCTAAAAAATAAGGAAAATAATAATAACATCTCTGTAGTTAATGTCTACATGCCCAATTCCTACAAGGACAAAATGGCTTGCTGGAGTTCCCTTTTAGAACTCAAAAATTCCATTGATCTCTCCTCTTGCATAATTGGGGGAGACTTCAACACCCACCTCAATTCAGGGGAAACAAAGGAGGTAGTAAAGTCAGAGATCCCTTCTCAGAAAATCTAATTGATCTCATCACAGATTGGGACATGCAGGATGTCAAACCTCCCAAAGGAAAGTACACTTGGAACAATAGACGATCTGGCCTTAGTCATATAACAACCTATCTAGATTGCTTCCTCATCAAAAAAAATTTCCTTCTTTCCCCCTATGTCATTTCCTCTCTTATCCTCCCGTCCACTATTTATAATCATAAATCATTCTCTCTCATCTTCATAAATCCACAAAACTTTGGCCCCCTCCCCTTTCGCTTCAACCATCTCTGGCTCGAAAACACAGTCATCTCCCCTATTGTTCAAAATGCCTAGATCACCCCCTTCTCTGGATCATCGAATTATATCTAGGAAATAAAGCTTAAAGTAGTCAAATTATCACTCAAAGATTGGGTGAAAACGTCGTTTACCTCACTACATCAAGAAAATAAATAAAAGATAGAGAAACTCATGAAAGTACAACTCCAGTTAGAAGAAGAGATGGTAACAGATGCACTGTTGAAGCAAGAAAATAAGCTCAACAACACCTTCAACAATCCTTGCGTAGAGAGTAGGAGCACTCGCGGCCAAAATCCATAAGTCTTTGATAAAAGCGAGAGACTCAAACAATTGCTTCTTCCATAAGCAAGCACAAACTCGAAGGAAAAAAAACACAGTCACCTCCATTATCTCAAATACGGGGCAGAAACTCGATACCTTTGTTCAAATTAAAGACGAGGATTTCCACCATTTTAATAACTTATACCAACAACCTAGCAGTGAAGAAACAAATACATACACTCTTGAAATGCTAGCCAACATCCCAAGTCTAGTCTCTTAGAATGAAAACAATCAACTAGTCAAGGATATAATAGAAGAAGAAATATCCAAAGCAATTTGGGGCATGGATCCTGATGGGTTTTCAACCAGATTTTATCGATCCTTTTGGGACATTATTAAGCGCGATTTGAAGAAAATGCTGAATTATACCCTCCACAAATAGAAAATCGGAGGAGCCACAAATTCCACCTGTCTAGCATTAATACCCAAATATTCCAACCCCTACAATTTCTCTTGTTTCTGTCCCATCTCCCTTTGTAACTCCTACAAAATCCTCTCCAAGATCATTGCAAATCGGCTCAAGCCCTTGCTTCCAAAGGTAATTTCAGAAAATCAGGGAGGATTTTTAAAGGACAAACATATAACAGACAACATTATGCTTGTGCAAGAAGCCATACATTCTAGCAAGAAATCTAAAGCCCCAGAAATGGTTGTCAAACTTGATATGGAGAATGATTTTGATCGGGTCAAGCATTCTTTTCTGTTTTCAGTTCTCAAAGCGTATGGGTTCTCCGAAAACTTCATTAGCTGGATCAGAGCCTACATTAGCTCACTTTGGATATCCCCTTTACTAAATGGGTGGCCATCACACTTTTTCAAGGCCAGTAGAGGACTTCGTCAAGGATGCCCCCTCTCCCCCTTTCTTTACATTCTCTTAGTAGACTCACTCAGTCGTAAACTAGAAGAAGAACGAAGAAAGGAAAGACTCACTGGTTTACTTATAGAGAGAGGAGTCAAGGAGATAAATCACTCTCAATTTGCAGATGATACTCTTCTCTTGGGGATGACAACAACTCTCACTGCCATCTGCTTTCATAAAATTCTTAGCTCCTTCCTCGTTGCCTCAGGAGGAAAACTGAATACAACTAAGTGTAGGATTTATGGGTGACATGTCCCATGCCACATAAAAGAACAAATTGCCAGAATTTTCGACTTCCCCATCATCACTTCCTGGAACTACTTTAAATATCTAGGAATGCCATTTTTTCTTAGCTCTTATGGTTCTGCAGCCTGGAAGGAAGTCATTGGGAAAATTTCAGCAAGAATACAAAGCTGGGGAGGTCGCTGGTTGAATCCTATTGGGAAAAAAGTACTTCTCAAATCGATACTCTCCTCCCTCTCCATTTTTCAATGCTCAGGTCTGTTAGCCCCCAAAGGTATAATGGAAAAAATCTCTAGAGAACTTCGAAGATTTTTTGGGCTGGAGGGAAAATGAACACCAAAAAATTCCATCTTCTGAATTGGAAACAAGTCTGTCAACCCCTCAACAAAGGTGGACTCGGTATCAGGGACCCAATTCTAATGAATTCTTATCTGGGAGAAAAAATTACTTGGTGTCTAATCACATGTAATGCAAATTGGTGGAAATCAACTCTTCTAGCCAAATACTTCAACTCCTCAAGGTTGCACTGTTTCGATGGCCCCACTCCTCCACTCCTTGGATCTCCGATTTGGTGCCTATTAAAAAAATCCTCTTCTCTAATCCAATCCAAGCACTCATGGGCCCCAGGAAATGGAGAGCAAATTAATGTTTGGACTGATCGTATCCTGGATCATGAACCCCTAAACAGTATTGAGGATCTTCGCCCTCTAAATATTGGTGCTAATCAAAGGGCATCTCCCTCCTTAAGGACTTCTGCCAATGGAACTCAGATGGGGATTGGATTAACTAGAAGTTGCCAAATATTCCTGAACATATCAGTCCTTTACTCCCCACTCTCTTCAATAACCTTGCCGAATGCGATCCCTCTTACTGTTCCTTATCCAAATCCCGTAGTTGGGGTGGAAAAACCTTCTCTGTCAAAGCTGGTTACACTTTCTTGCTATCTGAAAACCAAGGTCCCCCAACCTCCAAGATCTGGAAAGAACTCTAGTTCTGCCCCTCGTTTCCCAAAGTTAACATTTTCTGTTGGTTGTTGGTCCATGGTAAATTTCTAACAACAGAAAACCTCCTAAAGCGTGGAATACAAGGCCCTCTCCTTGCCCCCTTTGCCTCTTAGCATCTGAATCCATTCCCCACCTTTTCCTCGAATGCCCCTATTCTTCCCAAATATGGAATCTCATTTACCTTCCCCTCTCTAGCCCCCCCCTCTTCCTGAGAACTGGAATGATCTTTTCATTTCTCAGAAACAAAGATATGCTGGCAGCTTCAAAAATAAGAAACAATTTACTCTCCTATGGAGGCAAGTCCCCAAATTCGTTTGTTGTGAACTCTGGTTAGCTCATAATCAATCCATTTTCCGCGAGAATCTCCCCCCACTGCATAACACTTTCGTTAAAATATTTGGGCTAGTGTCAGAAGTATTTAAGTTCAAATCAATTAGATATGATATGATTGGCACCTTGGAACAAAGCAAAGCAGACTGGATCAATTACATCCTGGGACCCCCAACCACATCTTCCACTTTTCCCTTGCATCAAAAAATTAAAAGACAATATTGGTAGCTTCGCCTCAAGAATAATGAATTTTCTCAATGGCAAAGGAAACAACACACTTCCCTACTTTTGTTTGATGAAGATGCAACATGCAATCTAGGGGTGGTAGGTGTGGGGAGAGTCATCTATGACTCCGATGGAAAAAAGGTAGTTGATTTTTCCTAGGGCTTGGGGAAAAACACCAATAATAGAGAAAAAAACTCTAGCAGTGTACATGGGATTAAAAATTTCACATTCACGAAGTATCCAAACTCTCTTGGTCTTAGGGGACTTTGAAATAGTCATAAGGGACCTCCTTGGCCTCTCAATTACTGCAACTCATTCTTCTAGTGGCCTCTGGTCGTGAATAAATTCTCTGAAACAACTCTTCATTAAAGTACACTATTTCCATATTCTCCACTCTCAAAACATTGAAGCCAACCACTTAGCCAAAGCAACGAAGTATTTAGAACATGTCCACCTTGTTATAAATCAAATCCCCTCACATGATTGACACCCTTAACTTTCTATGTTTTTCGTTGTATCCCCCTCACAAACTAGGACCTTTTCCTTTTGAACTCAACTACTCTCCTACCCCCCCTCCCTCCTGTCTCCCCCACCTCTTCCCCCTATCCCCCCTTCCCC
>ML780399.1:219333-254253 GCA_009831015.1 Picea engelmannii
CAACAATAGTAAAACATCCTGTCATCAATCATGATGCATCATCATCACGGTTAAGTGGTTCATCATCATAAAAATCCAGATCACTTGCGAGCAAGTGTCCTCAAATAATAAGTTTTGTCAGTGCGCCAGAGCGGGATGTTACAAAAACTTCCACCTATATTTTTGTTGTTAGGATTAAGATTTCTGTTAAGGCTAAGCTTGTTGTTTTTCAATTTTTATGAATTCTTTTGAAACCCTGAAGGTTACCCTCTCTTCTTACGACCGCTACAAATTTCTACTTCACCCTTCTCTAACTCTTCCATGGATTTATGCCTCCCTTCCATCGGTTTCAATTTTCGTTATATCCTCCCTAACCCAAACCCTAATTTACCTCGTCTCAAAAAAGCTAACACGTTAGAATCAAATCCATTCTTACATAGTATCAAAGCCTTCCAATCCTGACCATACTATAGTGAAAATGTGTTTCCACCCACGGTCCTTCAACCCGCCCTATGCAAAACTCGATTTTGAAAAAATCCACATTTCCATAACCTTACCAGATCCTTTTCCTTTAAATCCTTCGACCGCATCGAAGGAGTTATCGAGAATCTCTCCGATAGTACATCATATATATTTGAGCTAACTTGGGAGATGTGCATCGGAGCACTTTCCATTAAATCCTTTGATGCAAAGTTCACATTAAATCCTCCGATGTGATCGAAGGAGTTACTGTGAATCTCTTCGATAGTACATCAAAGATATTTGAGATAACTTGGGAGATGTGCATCATATCACTTTCCATTAACTCCTCTGATTTGCATCGGAGGAGTTGACATTAACTTGGCTGATAACACATCAGATATTTTTGAACCAACTCTCCTGATGACTTGCAAAGTTCTTCACCTGAACTTCATCGATCAACGAAGCACTTGTTGACAACTCCTGTGATTAACATTAGAGAAGTTAACTTCAAAGACTTCGATTTTAATTTATGGGCACATTTTTTTGTCTTTTCCCCTCAAACCTTCACAAGGATGTTCACCATGCCCACTATTACTCTCTCATATTCATATGACGACTTTCCACCCAACATTAACACAAATGATTCCTCAAGTATCGACTCTAAGAGACTTAAACAAATTGTTTCAAAATCCATACGGTAGTCATAATATTTTCTCACACTGTACCCATTTTTCACTCTGTAGGTACATGCATGTCTCCTAGAAATAAATTGGCTAGTAAGATGACTGTCGTTGAAGATTCTGGCAGTGGAAAATATATTGAAGATGAACCAAAGGTAGTTAAGTCCTATTTATGATGACACCGCCGATATCCTTGAAAAAGAAGGAGAAGCACTCAAATGGGGGGAAGTATACAAAATGTTCAAGAATAAAAACTACGCTGCTAATGCCGAAGATCAAGATGAGCTGAGGGTCTTCAAAAAATATCAGAAAATCAAGAATTTTCAAAGTTGAATCCCGAGTTGTTGTTTTTCCATGCGCTGACACAATCTCCCAGATCATAAAGCACATAGACATAGGAAATAGACATGTCTACAATGCTAGAGGGGAACCGATAACATATTTCCATCCTGTAGACTTGGAAAAATATTCCCATATGGAGAAGGGAATGAAGAAGATGGACAACAATATGCTTTCAGAATTCAAGCACATTTCCAAAGAATTGTGCCCCAAGTGGTACAAGCCAAAAAAGTAGTTCAAACACAGAACTAAAGGAGGATACCCCATGACTTCCTTAAGGAATCCATACCAGTACATGGTAGCCATGTTATGCCAACTCTATGGAGAACAAGATGCGTCCCAATTCTCTTTTTCATATCTATCATTAATCTACTATTATGCAGATGAAGGAGCATCCTTCAACTAGGGTGACATATTGTCTTCCAATATAGCCGAAGCTATCACACATGTCTCCAAAGCCCAACCAAGGAATTTACCCAACTTCCACATGGCCTCATATCTGCTGGATATTATGTGCGTGGCTCATCAATACCCCAAAATGGGATGGAAGTGGAAACCTTTAGACCAACCAATCCATGTTTATTGTAAAGTACTTTGGGAGAATAAATACTGAACAAAGTACCAGAAGATATGTGAACATTTCATGGCCCCTTTATATGGTTTAATATTCTACTCTCCTCCACCATGTATGACAAATAAAGCAATCAAAATAGTCAAAAGAATTGGGGATTGGTTCCTCTTAGAACATGACACTTACATAAGAATATATGGTTCTATGAAAGCTCCCCACCTTCTCCTATGATTTGTGTCAGACAGACTGGTTCTCTAGGAAGTAGCATACCAATGGTGATCAACAGGGTGGGAGGAGCCTTGTATCGAGCCAAGAAAGCCATATGGCCACTATTACCACTCTACTTTGGCAACTACTTCTTCTCAAACACCAAGCATGTGCAGGAAGAAGTAAATACCCTGCTCTCTTACCGCTTCGAGGAAGAAATATTTAGAAGACATGATCCGAAAAGGGTCGTAAAAGAGTATTTCTACAAGGCATGACTTCTATGGGAATACACAAACAACATATGGGATGAAGAAGAGGTACACTGAAATGCACGTACTTATGACGAAGTGATATTCAACAGTCGGGGCCAACCCATAGGAAAAATCACAGATGAGGAAAAGGCAAGGGAATAAGCTTAAAGGAGAACAACAGAAGAAATAGTAGAAAGGTCATCTACCCTTCAAACTACATACATTCGATTTCGGTAGAAAAAGAGGAAGCCTCGAAAGACAAGAAAAGGAGAGAAAAGGAAAAAGTCTCTAAGAAGAAGAATAACGCATCCAAGAAGAAACAAAAGCTTGAAGCAGAGAAGGCCAAGGCTGAATAAGAAGCAAAAAAAACTACAAAAAGGGAAGCGGAAGCGAAAGAAACAACAAATAAAGTAGAAAGAGACAAAGCAAAGAGGATAACCAAGGAAGTAGTTGATAAAGCAGCTGGAGAAGAAAGGAAAAAGAAGGATGCCAAAGCCATAAAAAACACTCAACCCATGGACACTGACCTCCATGAGACATCAACAACATGCACAAGTGATCAGTATCCATTAACTAGTCAGGGAATTGGAATTTGGACCCCATTTCAACTAGGTGAAGTCCTTAATTTGAGGAGCTTCACCTATGACAATAAGATTGGTAAGAACGTGCAGGAACAAATAAATAAAGTGCCTACCACTCAAGGGTTTCCTATATTAGTACTCACACAAGTCCCGTAATCGGAGATGTAAGGGATAATACAATAGAAACTACTAAAACTTTCACTTCATTCATGAATGCTAATGAGGAAAACATTCATAGACTATGCCAACAAAACAAATAAAAATAAGCAAATATCATGGAGCTGGAAGAGAGACTCCAACAAGTAAAATTAGATGAAAGCAGTATGCAAAATTTCAAAGCCAGTGATGAGAAGGTTAGGAGAGAATTGGAAGAGGCTATTATACACATGTATTCTCACTTGCACCTCTTCCAACAAGAAGCTGCTACGATCATAGAGCAGAACAATTAAATACACAAAAAGTTGATGCATTTCAACACAATCTGAGAAGTCATCAATGGCATTGATATGTAGATTGCAGAGAATCATGATGCACTAGCATAACTATATTGACCATCAACATTAGAAAGGAAGACAAACTTGTATGCACTAGACCATTTCCAACAAGCAAGGCAAAGAGAAGAAAATGAGGTCACTAAATCGATGGTAATATACTCAAATATACACAAAACTGCACAAGAATTAATCAAGGGTAGTCGACTACCTCAGCTAGACGAGATCGGTAAAAATATAGTAACAGAAGAGCTAGTAGAGAAGGTGCATGATAGCACAAATCACATAAAATCAATCGTCGAAGAAACCACTACAATCTCCATGGATCTAATAGAACAACATCTACTACATCCTGTAAAATTGCACACCATGTTACGAGAATTAATGGAAACATTGTTAAAATACATGAACACCCTTGAAGACAATGTTTCCATGCACAATGCAACACTTGATCATCTAGCCTACTAAAGGATCATATCCTTGTATGATCAACTAGAAGTACATACACCATACCTCAGAGAGAAAAATCCTTGAATCAAGACAAAATAGTGGCCAGAGAGTTTTACCACCACTTTCTTACTTTGTCTTTTTCCCAACCGACTCCAATTTTGTATTTATTGTACACTTGTCAATAGATGAAGGGAAACTGAAAAATATTTGGAACAACTTATTTAAAGAAGAATACCAAGAGTCATGCATGAGTTACAAACTACTGTATAAAAGAAGGAAGATGCCCATTTTGTAGAGGCTCTTCAAGAAATGTATAGACCCAATAACTAATTCGAGAACATATACTTTGTTAATGAATATTGAGAAGCCCTCAAGGCCAGTTTTTTGAAGAAGGAACACTTGTGTGTGAAGCTATCTTTGCTGTGAATTATTTTGAGTGGAGATGTATGTTGTTCACATGGACTATGTTATTTTGCAGTTCTAAGTATTTTTTTTTCACATATATTTAAGTCCTAAGATTGCTGAGTTGTTAACATATGCATTTATATAATTTAGACTGTTCTAGTTATATATATTTGTATGCACTTGTGTTTGGTTATGCTCTTGATCTATTTCAACTACCTATGTGGAAGTTTTATGCATATTTGGTCTCATTTACAACTCGCCAGTTACTTTAGTGTGCTCCTAGCTAGGATAGGTTAGGATAGATTAGTAATAGATTAGTTTTCTTTCAATACATAGTCTTCATCTACATATTTACATTGCATATCCATTCACCATCCATCTTCATCGGTAAAACGGATCGTAATCTCCCAAACCCCCCAAAAATAGCAATGGAAGCCAGGCCAAATTCCAGATGGGTCTCCTAAAACAAATGATGCATAGTCTAGTTTAGACCATCTACTGTTGAGTACCCCTTGCTTTTTTATGGTGAATTCTAACCCTTCAACATATTTGGTTCTAGAAGAAGGTCCATTTTTATGGCTTGCATAAAAGGACTACATAGACGAAATTAGTCTTCAGGAAATAACCCCAATCCCACTCTTTTTCCTCGTATTGATTCTAAACAGGAAATCACCTACGAAGACTCGAATCCTAATTTCAGAAGTTCCTTCAGAAATCCTGAAACACACTCAGAGACCTAGTATCGAGTACCACAACAAGAGTTCTCTGAAACACGTCGCCTTACACATGCTTATGCAAAAATTATTGGTAATTTGTCGACAACCGATGAGATTCTGAGAAGGAAATCCACGCATGTGGAAAGACCTAAGACACATCCTGATATTTGCATCAAATCCATAGACGATCTTATTGAGACCACTTTACATGAGGTCACAATACCCTTGAGCCAAGTCACATGCACCCTTATCGAACCCAAGGATAACCTTGAAGGTGAAAACCCAAAAATTACTTTAGAACAGATGATGGGTGAAAATAAAGACCAAAGAGAAATAATCCCATGATGGATGTCTCAAGGTGTCTTGAATTTACCTGGACCATTACATGAAATTCCTAGGAAATCAGACAAAATCCTTCCCAAATTCGATGCAGATAAATCCAGGTCCCCAGAAGACCATTTAAATAACTTATTCCTAGCTACTCGCCTACTCAATGTCCATCACGAAGACATGGTATGTAGACTATTTCCTTACACTTTTTAGGAGATCATCTACTTGGTATTTCAACCTTCCACCTAGATCTATAACTAGTTGGGATGATTTTGAGAGGGATTTTATCATAAAATTCAGGGAAAGGAAAACAACTGCATCTTTGCAAAAAGAGTTAGGATCCATTAAGATGGACAAAAGAGAGAAGGTAAAATATTTCAACCAAAGGTTTCACAATGTCTTGATTAAGTTCCCCAACAATATAACTCCTTCTCAGTCCTTAGCCATTGAATATTATACGGAAGCATTGACCCATCCTATAGGAATGTTTGTCAAACGGGATAATAAGAACACCTTGGCACTTAATTCTAATGAAGCTGATACAATAGAAATGGAATTATCCTCTTATGATCATCACTCACATTTTGAGGAAACCAAATCAGCTGGAAATAAATCTTTGCTGTTAACTAAACCACCCTAAAAGGAGCCAAAGGATATCGACAATATGGTTAAATTAGTTAAGAATTATCAAACGAAGTTGTATATCTCAAGAATAATGTTGGCGAAGGATCATCAAAGCCTCTAACCTTTCTCCCATTCTTCAAGAGACAAGAAAATCCACCAAAACCACTCGAACCCTCTCATATGGCCTTAAACTTAGAAAACTTCAACAATGATAATTTCTGCTCTTACCACCAACAAAACCACCCATAATGAACTTGCCCTCAATGGGTCAACTCCATGAACCTAGTGATCAATCAGTTGTTAGATCATCAGAGTTTAAACGATGAAAACCCTGCACATGCTCAAACTGATACTACTGAAGAGATTCCTCTGGAATATGCTATGGATTTTTGGGACTGGTGTCCAGAATCAGATGATGAGAATATAGAATAAATATTTGTGGAAGAAACACCAGTAATTAAGACTGTTGCCCAAAGAAATTATAATCTACGCATCAAAGGTCCAGTTCCCAATGCTCCTTCTTCCAAATATGACAAGATACCCCTTAGGAAAATTACTCCTCCCCCTACTTCCCCAAAAATTAATGATCCAACTCAAGTGAAAGCCAGTGGGACAACAAGAAAAGATGTCCGAGCTAGCATAGATGAACTAGGTACGTCTAACTCAGTTGGGAACAACACCAAAATTAGTGTAGTACCAAACAACAACAAAACATGTGATCCGAAATCGAGCCAAATAGTAAACAACCCAATACACACGCTCTAGAATATAATGTAATAGAAGACATGAGGAAAAAAAAAGCCAACATTTCCATGTTTGACATCTGTTCATTACCACAATAGTGTGAAGTCCTACATGATGCTTTCAACCTCGATGATGCTCATACAAATATTGTTTCTTCTACAGACAACATCCTTCCAGAAGATGAGGTACATTAAGTACACAAGGTAGTGATCACAACAACCATAAATACAACAAGCATAACTACATACTCAAAGTCACATGTCCCATCTTTTCTGCTCACCTATGAAATTTTTAATTTCAATGTGCATAAGTGTCTAGCAGATTCAGGTGTGTCCTCTAACATTATGCCTTTTTTTGTTTTCCAAAAAATAAATGTTGTTCAACAAATGACAAAAACTAGAATTATACAGTTAGATAGGACATATGTTAAAGTAAAGGGAGAACTCAAGGATTTTTTAATTAATCTTTCATCTGATCCTAGGGTGCATCGAACTATAAATATCGTTGTTGTTGACATACAATAAAGTTACGGCTTGCTATTAAGAATGGATTGGTCAACTAAAATTCAAGTTTACTTTTGTACCAATTGGTCTCACCTATGGCTTCTGTATAAGGGTAAGGAAAATTAAATTTGAGTAAATAGCGAAGCTCACATGAAACACACAGTGACAAAATTGGAAGGTAAGAATGAACCTATAAGTTTTGCACATTCTGTCTTGGGTAATTACTTCTTTGAAACTAACCATGGCTGTTATGAAGAAAAGACATATGAAGTACAATCATATTTACAATCTAAACTCCTTCCATGAACTCATAATACCACTTGTACAATAATAACTAACCTAGTATTTAGTTCAATTAACAATTTTTTTTTTTTGACATGTGGTCTATGTTGTTTAATGTCTCTAAGACACAAGAAGGAGCCAAAGCGGGATGTATCTTAACCGACCTTGGACAAGGTAAAACGCTCATATCCTACCACTTGGAATTTTAATGCACCAACAACACTGCAGAGTATGAAGCCTTAGTTCAAGGTCTGAAAAAGGCCATTGATCTCAAGGTGAAATATCTTAAGGTGTTCGATGATTATGAAATAATTGTTTGACAGGTAAGAAATACCATTCATTTCCCGTCCTCACATATAAAACCATATCAAAAAGAGGTATGGAGTCTTCTTTACTCTTTTGATGCATTCAAAATTACTTCTATACCTTGTAATCAAAATGTATATGCAGATATATTGGCCAACACGACATCTAGGTTCATTCCTCTTCATGATGATTTTTCGGTTGAAATGATTATCATGCCTCCATACCAAACAACATCACAAATTGGCGAGTATTTGATGGTGACACTCAAATTATCAACTTTCTCACTAGTTCATACACATTCAAAGATGTGGTGATTGATGATGAAGCACATCACCGAGAAGTACAGACTTATCAGATGAAGAAAACAAAGTAAAGACAAACTGTGTCCCAAAGAGTATTTTGACTCTTGAAAAAATATTCAATTTTCAATCTAAGTTCAGGAGGCTTGCCAATACGAAAACCAATAGTTCGACCATGATTCATTTCCTGGTTAATATTTGAACATCTGAACAACCCAAATATATAAATCTGGGCACATGCTTTTCAAAGGTAGAAAAACACACATTCACAGAGTTGTTTAATAGATATCGAGATGTTTTTGCTTGGACTTACGACGATATGAAAACTTATGATACCCAAATAATACAACACATGATCCCCATTAAAGAGGGTGTCAAGCCATTCCAACAAAAACTCAGAAAGATACACCCAACTCTTGAACCTCTTATCCAGAAAGAATTAAAGAAGTTGTTGGATGCCCGAATCATATTCAAAGTTTGACATTCAACTTGGGTTTCTAACATGGTTCCTATGAGGAAGAATTCAAGATAAATCATAATTTGCATATATTTACAAAATCTAAATCGTTCTTTCTAAAAATATGACGCAAATCTAAATCATCTTCTTTTTAAAAAGATGATGAAGAAGGTCACGTATACAGGATCTGTCCTCTTCCACTAGCTCGAAGAGCTCTCGAAAATGGACCTTCTATTTCCCTTTCGGGAAATCTGCACCCACAATCAACTTCCAGAAATTCCCCCTTCTACTTCGGGAGATCGGACTTCGCACTTCCGCGAATCCAGCGGTCAAGCATCTTGTCTCTCAATCTCCGATAACCCAGCGACAGTCAACACTTGACCCTTTCTCCTTGCTAGTTTGGATTTCTCCTTATCGCGATTTTGGCGATCGCGAAGTCAAGCAACTCATTCCCTCGATTCCTGAAACCCTATTTTTCGAAACTCTGATGCACTCACAAGATTTGACCTTTCAACAGCCTTTCACTTCATCAGGACTTCAGACTTCGCGATATCGTGAATCCTAATGCAAGGAATTCAGAACTTCACTCCACGAAAACCCGAAATGGTCAACTGAATTGAATTCCTTGTCAAGAGTGCGCCACCTGTCCACTCTGCTGTCTTTTGGGGCCCACACGATCCTCCTGTTCCTTCGGGACTTCGTGTTTCATGATTTTGCAAGTCCCGTTGCAAAGTTTACGGGACTTCAGTCTACGAAACCCCGAAATATAATTCCACGTGTAAATCCAACGGCCCCTGTCGGCTCAGATCTATGGTTCTGCCTCTCCTGAGCTTGAACCTCTCGAAAGTATTCACTGTAACTACTCCTCCATGAGATCTGATGGCTCACAGGACTTCACAAATTCTCCACAGAGAATTCCGATCATCTGTTCTTCCCTTTCCTTCTCAAGGAATTATGCAACTTCTAAACAAAGTATTCCTATGCGCGGAATTTGTCCTCCTGCGGTCTGACGTCGCTACACCTTTCTTCAAACTTTCAAGGTGCTTGGCCTCTTGCCTTCCTTCGACCCCTTCAAAGGTTCAAATCCTTCTGAGCTTTCCCACAACTTCGATTCTTTCAGAAAACTCCCGCTTACACTCCTTGTGGCAGACTTTCAAACACCTTCAAGTGTTTGACTCCCTTCGACTCTGCGAACACTTGCAGCAACAGTCTCTCAATACTTTGCTCAGGTCCGCAACTCTGAGACTTTACTCAGCCTGTGCACTCCTTGCATGGCTCCTGTGCCCAACTTCACTTCTGAGGAAATGAGAACAAAAGCTATCTAGTTTGAGATTTTAGAGACAAACCTTTGAACCCTTTGTCAACGCACTCCTTGCGGACAATTCAACTGCACTCCTTCCAGGAACTCTTGCTCAGATAGAGAAACAATTGAAACTCATTTCCCTTACTCTCCCTCTCTCAGATTTTAGACATTCAACAAGAAATCATTCATACACAACATAAAAGTGATTGCATGACAAAAAGAGTAAAACATTCATGAGCATAACATTTACCATACGTACACGGAGAACCAACACAACTCCATGAATTTGAATCAAAGTTCTTTTGTTATTAATTCAAATCTCTATACATGGGTGTTTTCAAATTACAGTTCTCCCTTCTCAGCTCTGTATGCTCTTGCTCATAATCTTCATGCCCTTCTTTTACAATACACAATGAGGGTGTCTATATCCGTTTTCCCTCCGCTCCTAAAACTGTCTAATCTACACATTAAATTCTATCTACTTGCATTTACTACTATAAATTCCTTTCTACCTACTAAGGATGAGAGCGGATTGCTCAAGGTCCATTTACATTTTACAAGTGTGCCTTCATTTAAGGTTCTAAAACATTCTCAAAAAAATGCGCTGGGTGCTTTTCCAGCTGTCTTTCATCTCCACGCTGGCTCGCTTGAGATGCTCCTGCATCATACTTCCTCGCTTGAAAATTTTCATGGGCTCCTGTCCATGAGCTCCTGAATGGTCTGTCCATGCCTCTGGATTTCTTCTTCGTTCTCCCATCTTGCATCTTCAACTGGATGGCCCTTCCACTTGAACAAATACTCAAAGTATTGCTTTCGCCTGTCTTCTTGGTGATCATTTTGTCCAGTATGTGCTCCATCTACGGCTTTTCTGCAACTGGCATCCGTTTTGTCCACTGGACCTCTGGTTGTTTATTTCCTGCTTCTGCTTCCTCAGCTTTATATGGGCACAAATCTGAGATATTGAATATCGGAGAAATTCCAATCCCATTGGGTAATTCAATCTCGTAAGCATTTGCCCCAAATTTCTTTAAGACCTTACATGGTCCGATTTTCTTCATTTTCAATTTATTATATGTTCCTCTCGGGAACCTTTCCTTTCTCAAATGTGCCAGAATCAAGTCACCAACCTCAAATTGAAGTTGTCTTCTGTGTTGATTTGCTCTGCGCTTATATTCCTGGCTTGAATTCTACAATCGTTCCTTCACCTGGATGTGAAGTTCTTTCATCGCCTCTGTGAAATATTCTGCACTAGCGCTGCTAGTTGCATTCTGTTCTAAATCTCTCAGCTCAGAAATTCCTCTCGTTTGCATGCCATAGACAATCTGAAATGGACTCTGCCCTGTGCTCCTGTTAACTAAGTCTTTATAAGCAAATTTCGCCTATGGTAATATGTTGTCCCACTGGCTATGGTGCTCTATCACCAAGCTTCTCAGCAAGTCTCCCAGACTTCTGTTCACCACTTCTGTCTGTCCATCCATCTGAGGATGATAAGCTAAACTAAACAACAAGTTGCTCCCCAACTTATTCCATAACATCCTCCAAAAGTGTCCTATGAACTTAGTGTCTCGATCCGAAACTATGCACCTTGGTAAGCCGTGAAGTCGAACGACTTCTTTGAAAAACAGATTCACAATGTGAGTTGCGTCACTAGTTTTTTGACATGGAATGAAGTGTGCCATCTTGGAAAATCTATCCACCACCACAAATATTGAGTCAAATCCTCTTTGTGTTTTTGGCAACCCTAATACGAAATCCATGCTGATTGCATCCCATGGCTTCTCAGGTATGGGAAATGGTTGATAAAATTCGGCATTCTGTCTCCTTCCTTTCGAATGATGGAAAATTATGCATCTGTCCACGAATCTCTTGACGTCTGTTCGCATTCCCAACCAAAAATATGACTCATTCAGTTTTGTGAACATCTTGTCGTGACCAAAGTGCCTAGCCAATCCTCCACTATGTTTCTCCTTCAACAAATTCTCCCTCATGGAGCATTTCGAAATACACAACTGATTACCTTTAAACAATAATCCTTCCTAGATCATGTATTCTTCCCATTGGCTTCTATCTTTGAGAGTTGGATTCTCAGCTGCTTCATACACTCCTTTAAAATCTGGATCATTTCTGTAAATGTTCCTGAGATCATCAAAACTCAACGTTTTGACTTTGAACTCCTGCAATAGCAAACACTTCCTGCTCAAAGCATCAACAACTTTGTTAGCAGTACCAGAAATATGTTTGATCACAAAAGTGAAATTCTGCATATATTCAACCCATTTAAAATGTCTCTGATTCAACTTCTCTTGTTGAGTCACAAACTGCAATGCATGATTGTCCCTGTATAAGACAAACTCCTTCGGAATCAAATAATGTCTCCATTTTTTCAATGCCTGTATGATAGCATAGAACTCCTTGTCATAAGTGGAGTACTTCACTTTCGCTTCATTCAGCTTCTCGCTGAAGTATGCTATCGGCCTGTCTTCTTGACTGAAGACTGCCCCTATTGCAAACCCACTTTCATCGCATTTCACTTGAAATGTCTTCTGGAAAACCGACAACACCAAAACTAGTTGTTCCGTGATCTTCCTCTTCAACAGATTAAAACTCTTTTCAGCTTCTTCTGTCCAGTGAAAAGATTTATGTCTCTTCTTCATTGTGTCCATCATTGGTGCACTAATCCCACTGAAATTTCTGATGAAATTTCAGTAGAAACTAGCCAATCCGTGAAAACTTCTCACCTCAAAGATATTCTTCGGTGATGGCCAATTTTTGATTACCTCTACCTTATCTGGATCCATCCTCAATTTATCTGCAGAAATAAAAAAACCCAAATAGATGAGTTCTGTCTTCATGAACGAGGACTTCTTCATGTTTATCGACAACTTCTCCTACTGTAATTTCTGCATCACTGTAGCCAAATGTTTCAGATGCTCTGCCACTGTTTTACTGAAAATCAGTATGTCATCTAGATACACAATGACAAATTTTCCAATGAACTCCCTCAGGACTTCGTTCATCAACCTCATGAAGGTACTCGGTGCATTTGTTAAGACAAATGGCATAACAAGCCATTCATACAACCCTTCATTGGTTTTGAATGCTGTCTTCCATTCATCACCTTCTCTCATGTGGATTTGGTGATAACCGCTTTTCAAATCAATCTTTGAAAAGAATTTTGCTCCACTCAAGAAATCCATCAGATCATCCATCCTTGGCAATGGAAATATGTACCTTATGGTTATCTTGTTTATCACCCTTGAGTCAGTACACATCCTCCAGCCTCCATCTTTCTTCGGATTGAGTACTGTTGGAACAACACACAGACTCAAGCTTTCTCTGACCAAACCTTTGTCCAACAAATCCTGGACTTGTCTTTTGACCTCTTCATTCTCCCGCGGCGTTAATCTGTACGCGGCTTTGTTTGGTAAACTGGATCTTGTTATGAGATCAATATGATGACTCACACTTCTGATCGGTGGCAACAAATGAGGTAGTTCATCCATTACTATGTCAATGAACTCTTCCAGTAGTTCCTGAATCTCTTCTGGTAAATCATCTACTCTTGTGCTGGTCAAAACAATCTTCGGTTTCCTGACCACAATGGATTGCGGTTCTTCTTTCTTCTTAACCTCGGTAAGAAGTTCCTTCCCACTCACGAGAAGTACAGTGTTTCTTACTTCAGGTTTTACCTCCTTATCCTTGATTGGAAGAAACATGTGATTTCTCCCATTCTTCTCTAGGGTGTATGTGTTCATTCTCCCATCATGAATCACATTCCTGTCATATTGCCACGATCTACCCAGCAATAGATGACAAACATCCATAGGAATAACATCACATAATATCTTATCATTATATCCTCCTATCTTAAATTCAACTAAACACTGTTTAGTGACAGTTACCTGATGTCCTTTTTGTATCCATGAAACTCTGTATGGGCTTGGATGATCAATCGTCTCCAGCTCCAGATTTTCCACCATCTCCATAGAAGCGAGATTATCCATGCTACCACTGTCCACAATGACCTTGGATACCCTGTCCTTGGTCTTGCAAGTAGTCTGGAAAAGTCAGTTTCTTTGGACTGAACTCTCCACCTCCTTCTCTGGTGTCAAAAGAGATTTTCGCATCATCATCGATCTTCTGCCTTCAACATCTTCTGCCTCAACATATCGCCTTTGTGCTTCGGTGATGTGAGTCTCCCGACTCTCTTTATTTTTATTTGTACACTCATAAGACTTGTGCCCAGTATTTCCACATGTGAAGCATGTTATTACTCCACCTCTTCCTCTTCCTCTACCTATGGTACGAGGAAAAATATTATTATCAGCATAATCTCCTCTCTGTTCGGTATGCTGTCCTCTCTGTTCAACATATTTCCCTCACTGTGAGGTTCCACCTTTCTCAGTTTGAGTCTAAGGTTTCTTCCAGTCCTCCTTGGGATTTTGGTTTTTATCCTGGGCAACTGATTTGCCTCTGGGATGACTTCTGCCTCGGCCTCTTTGACCCTACTTTCAGCTTAGCTTCTCTTCAGGATTTAGAGCCATTTGATAAGAATCTTCCACCGTTCGGATGGTTATCATGCTCATCTCATCCTGAATGTTGTATCTCAGGCCATTCATGTATCTGACAACCTTTTCATCATCGCTTTCTCGATGACCTGCCCTGATGTTTAGCTTGTAGAATTCTTCAGTGTATTCTTTCACTGTCATCAACTTCTGTCTCAGGTTCTGCATCCTTCGAAACAGAGTGATCTGGTAATCTCTGGGGATGAATTTTGCCTTCATCTTTGTGATCATCCTGTCCCAGCTTTTGATCTTCTGCTTGCCTTTGCAGTGTCTGTTAGCTTGTAGTTCATCCCACCACAATGCTGCATGTCCTTTTAACCTCATGACAACATGTTTGACTTTCTTGTCCTCTTCAACATCTTCATAGTCAAAATATGTGTCCAGAGCTCTAATCCAATCTAGAAGCTCCTCTGCATCCATATTTCCCTCATAAACTGGAATGTCCATTTTCGCTCTTGCACCCATTCTTGCAATAGCTCTAATCAAACGTTTGTTTGCGGCATCTTCAACTGCAACTTCCTCTTCATGTTCAGCCTCAATTTCACTTTCAAAATCACTAAGATACCCAACACTGACCGTACGCCTCTATGCCATCTCCATGTCTTCGAGTCTGGCTCATAGATCACGCATCTCTCTCTCCATGGCTAGATCATTCGTCTTCCTACCCCTTCTTCTCGGCATTTCCCTCTCCTCTGGTGGATCAGGTGTTTGCTTGTCCCTTCTCCTTGGCGGCATGGTGAATTCTCCTTTTCCCTGCTACAGAAAGCAAAGAATCCTTTCTGAGCTATGATACCAAACCTGACGCAACCCCTCCTCAACCCGCGGGTCGGAAGGTCATGTACACAGGATCTTTCCTCTTCCACTGGCCCAAAGAGCTCTAAAAAATGGCCCTTCTATTTCCCTTTCGGGAAATCTGCACCCACAATCAACTTCCAAAAATTCCCCCTTCTACTTCGGGATATCGGACTTCGCACTTCTGCGAATCCGACAGACAAGCGTCTTGTCTCTCAATCTCTGATAACCCGACGACAGTCAACACTTGACCCTTTCTCCTTGCTGGTTCAGATTTCTCCTTATCGCGATTTCGACAGTCATGAAGTCAAGCAACTCGTTCCCTCGATTCCTAAAACCTGATTTTTCAAAACTCTGATGCGCTCACAAGTTTTGACCTTTCAATGGCCTTTCACTCTGTCGGGACTTCGGACTTCACAATATCGCGAATCCTAATGCAAGGAATTCAGAACTTCACTCCATGAAAACCCGAAATGGTCAACTGAATTGACTTCCTTGTCGAGAGTGCGCCACCTGTCCACTCTGCTGTCTTCTAGGGCCCACACGATCCTCCCGTTCCTTCGGGACTTCGCGTTTCATGATTTCGCGAGTCCTGTTGCAAATTTTACGGGATTTCAGTCTACGAAACCCCGAAATATAATTCCGCGTGTAAATCCAACGACCCCTGTTAGCTCGGATCTACGGTTCTGCCTCTCCTGAGCTTGAACCTGTTGAAAGTATTCACCGTAACTTCTCCTCCATGAGATCTGATAGCTCACGGGACTTCACAAATTCTCCACAGAGAATTCCGATCGTCCTTTCTTCCCTTTCCTTCTCAAGGACTTCTGCAACTTCTAAACAAAGTATTCCTATGTGCGGAATTTGTCCTCCTGCGGTTCGACGTCGCTACGCCTTTCTTCAAACTTTCAAGGTGCTTGGCCTCTTGCCTTCCTTCGACCCCTTCGAAGGTTCAAATCCTTCTGAGCTTTCCCACAACTTCGAGTCTTTCAGAAAAATTTTGCTCGCACTCCTTGCGACAGACTTTCAAACACCTTCAAGTGTTTGACTTCCTTCGACTCTGTGCACACCTGCAGCAGCAGTCTCTCAATACTTTGCTCAGGTCTGCAACTTTGAGACTTTACTTGGCCTGTGCACTCCTTGAACGGCTCCTGTGCCCAACTGCACTTCTAAGGAAACGAGAACAAAAGCTATCTAGTTTGAGCTTTCAGAGACAAACCTATGAACCCTTTGTCAACGCACTCCTTGCGGACAATTCAACTGCACTCCTGGCAGGAACTCTTGCTCAGATAGAGAAACAATTGAAACTCATTTCCCTTACTCTCCCTCTCTTAGATTTCAGACATTCAACAAGAAATCATTCATACATAGCATAAAAGCAATTGCATGACAGAAAGAGTAAAACATTCATGAGCATAACATTTACCATACATACATGGAGAACCAACACAATGCCATGAATTTGAATCAAAGTTCTTTTCTTATTAATTCAAATCTCTGTACATGGGTGTTTTCAAATTACAGTTCTCCCTTCTCAGCTCTGTATGCTCTTGCTCATAATATTCATGCCCTTCTTTTACAATACACAATGAGGGTGTCTATATCCGTCTTCCCTCCGCTCCTAAAACTGTCTAATCTACACATTAAATTCTATCTACTTGCATTTACTACTATAAATGCCTTTCTACCTACTAAGGATGAGAGCGGATCGCTCAAGGTCCGTTTACATTTTACAAGTGTACCTTCATTTAATTGTTTCATTTAAGGTTCTAAAACATTCTCAAAAAAATGCACTGGGTGCTTTTCCAGTTGTCTTTCATCTCCGCGTTGGTTCGCTTGATATGCTCCTGCATCAAAAGACAACTATCTCATCCCCCCGATGGAGCATATATTGCAACTTGTCTCCGGATATGATATGTTTTCTTTACTAGATGGGTTTTCAGGATACAATTAGGTTCTCGTAGCAGAACTCGACCGATTATAGACCACATTTCAGACCAAGTGGGGGACGTATGTATACAGGAGAATGTCCTTCGGTTCAATGAATGCAGGAACTACTTTTCAAAGGGAAATGGATATCCATTTTAAAGGGTTAATCGGTCAAAGTGTGGTGGTTTACCTCGACGATGTCACTATTATTTGAATAAAAGGGAAGACCACCAAAGGCACCTGAAACAAATATTTCAACGATGTAGAAAATTGGGATTTATTTGAATCCCAAGAAAACTGTATTTTTTGTTTTAGAAGGAATACTACTAGGATATGTAGTTTCCAAAGACAAAATTTTGGTGGATCCAGAAAGGACAAAAGCCATTTTGTGAATCCCTTCGTTGCATAGCAAGAAATAAATGAAATCATTCTTTGGCATAATCAATTTTGTGAGGAGATTCGTTCCATATTTTGCTGAAATTGTGAAGCTGCTTCAAAGAGTGATCAAGAAAGATGCTTAGTTTAAATGGACACTAGTGGAGAAGGAAGCATTCAAGAGTATCAAAGCTGCCATAGATACTACCCCATCTCTGCAAAGTCCATATTTCACCAAGAATTTCTTACTATACAAGTTTGCATTTGATCAGTCCCTCAAAGCAGTGCTCAAACAAAAGGATGACCAAGGAGACAAATATCCCGTTGCATTTATGAGCACGAGACTACAAGGCGCTGAGATGAACTACCCTCTTATGGATAAGAAAGTTTTTTTTGTCCATAAATCTATTAAACAGTTCAAACCTTATATTCTGAAGAATCACACAAAAGTGATCATCCCTCACCCAGAGGTCAGGTCTCTTTTCGTTCAAAGAGAACTGGGAGAGCAAGGAGGTAATTTGATGATGACCTTACAAGAATATGACTTAGAGTTTAAACCAACCAATATCATGAAAGGTCAAGGCCTTTGCAAAATAGTTACAGAAGATTTCGATGATGAAGATCAAGAAGAGGATGGATGGAAAGATGAACTAACGATGTATACACAACAAGTTCCATACATCCCAAATATTGAGGGATCATATTATAACGATCTCAAATTTAACTGCAACATGGCACAACCCCGAATCACCTTAATACTAAGTAGAAGAGAGCACTCCAATTGAGATCCCTACAATATCAACTGCTACATGGCATCATGTTTGGAAATAACTACGATGGAGTGTTACTTCGATTCCTTAAAAAATAAGACATCGATAAGGTTTTGAAGGGCATGCATGATGGACTAGACGAAGGTCATTTTTCACGAGACACAATTGCTCACAAAGTATTAAGAGATGGATATTATTGGCCCACAATTTTTAAATATGCCCATGCATATTCAAGAAGATGTGAAGCATGCCAGAAAGCTACAGGAAGAGAACACAAAGTTTCTATCTCGCTCTATCTTGTTTCTATTGAAGAACCCTTTGAACAATGGGGGTTGGACATCATTGGTGAGATTAACCCCCATTCCTCCAAGAAACACATGTACATTCTAACTACTACCGATTATTTTACACGTTGGATTAAAGCAATACCAATGGTCAAAGTTAATGAAGATGTAGTGATTAATTTTCTTGAACAATACATCATCCAAAGGTTCAAAGTTCCTAACTCTCTAGTGTTTGATAACATAACTTTTTTTTCATCTTCAAAATTATCTGAGTTTTCCTTAGAAAAGGGGATTATTTTGAAGTACTCAACCAACTATTATCCTCAGGGTAATGGCTTGGCGGAATCCACAAACAAAAACATAATCCAAATCCTCAAACAAACCATGGTCGATCGCCAAAGAAATTGGCACAATGCCCTATCAAATTCCCACTGGGATGATCGTGTCACTCCTAAGGCCTTCAAAGGGACTTTCCTTTATTTCATTGTTTATGGGAAAGAAGTTGTTTTACCCTCAAATATCTTTCTTCATTCCATACAACTCACCCAATGGTCCCAAGGAAGAGAGTGCCCTGTCATTCAATGACACATCAATACCTTACTGAACTTAGAAGAAAGTCACACCAAAGATAAAGGAAATTTTGAGACTCACCAATGGATAGTTAGACACTGGTTTGATAAAAAATATGATGGTGAGAAAGAATTTAAAGTTGGGGATTTAGTCCTCAAATGGGACAAGCCACACAAAGTTAAAGGGAAACATTCAAAATTCAAACAACTAAGTATTGGGCCTTATGTTATCAAAGAGAAGATTGGCCAAGGTACCTTTCAGTTACAAAATATTCAAGGGGAAGCTGACCCTCTCCTCATTAATGGCCATATTCTCAAGCACTACATCAACTAGCCTTTGAGGCTGCTATTCCCTTGTACATAAATAAATTTCTAGTTTTCACTTTAACTCCTTACTCAATTTTTGTTTCTTGTTTGTTTTCCAGCTTGTTGTAGCTTGCTTAGTTTTCATATTCTTGTTTCTTCTTGAAAACTACCATGTTGACTTCTTGAGTTTATGATAGCTTAGTCCTGGTCATACACTTAAATCGTAACACATCTGGGTGTCAATAAAATGATAATTCTGTGACTCGATGTTTGTTCACATATCATCCTTATCATGTAATCCTTGTTATGCACTATCTCAAGTCAGATCTAGTAGAGGAACATAGCTCATCATATACAAGAATAGTACAATGAAACCAAGAACCATGGACCTCTACCTAAGAACAAATTGTTATAATGTGTGAAATAAAAGAAGATGTTTTGGGAAAGATGTCCGCAATATTCCAAAGACCATTACTCAGGGATTTCACTCATCTATAATCAAGTTAGAAAATCTCACTATCACATGTGTCATCCCTAGTGCATGTAAAGGATAATTGGAATACTCCCATCCAACTCTCTCTAAACAAAAAATGATCAAATTTTATAGAAGTTAAAGGCTTTGGGAAAGGCATTCAAGATCATAGGTCTCATCCCTAGTGCCTTTAAAGGATAATTGGAACACCCCCATACAACTCTCTCTAAAACAAAAGAGAATCAAATTTTATAAAAGTTAAAGTCTTTGGGAAAGACATTCCATATCACATGGGACATGCAAGTATCTTCATCGGGGCTATGGATGCTTGTTGGTAGTGGAGAAAGGCTTGTGACATTGGGGTGACTCCATCGGGGATATGGATGCTCATTGGAAGTGGAGCAACACCATATAAATGCACCATAACTTTCATTCTCAATATTCCTCATGTTCCATTTTCCGTAATATTCCCTACACCTTCCCCTTTCGTCATTTATCATATGAATAAGAAATCAATGAAAGGAAATTTGGTCTAAAGTATGGTCCTAACCCCTTCTTTGTATCATCCAAACTCTATTTCATCAAAATCTAAGCTGTGGGACCTATTATTTCTATATTGATATGTACATGATAATGCATCCTTAACCATAAATATGTGTGGGTACCATCTTATAGAGATTCAAGGCTTCACTCAATGTGTCACCATTTGTTGTGCCAGACATTACAACCCTCCATTTATTTTGTATTTCACTTGTAATTTCCTTTTAGAAATGGAGCCCCATTTTATTTTTTGACTTGGGAAAACTCCTCCAACATCCTCTTTTCTTGGCTCTCAAATATTACCCTTATTTTCCCCTTTACTTCAATCTACTTCTCTCAGAAGAAAAGGACGAAAATTCTTCAAAAAACAAGACTTTTATTTTTCGTCAAAGTTAACTTAAAATCCTTTGATGTACATCAGAGGAGTTATCATCAACTCCTCCAATGTACATTGGAGGATTTCCTACCAACTACGCCGATACATTCGATCAAGTTACTTAAAACTCCTCCAACACATCCTAGGAATTAACATTAACTCCTTCGATGTCGTCGAATGAGTTACTTCCATCTGCTCTGACTGAACCGACATACTTAGTGTTAAGTTTTTCGATGTACATTGAAGGACTTAACTTCAGCCTCTCCGATGTAAATGCACTTACCAACATTTAATGTTGTTCACCTGCTTCACTTATATATATACCCCCCTCTCATTTTCACCATTACGCCAAGGATAAAAGGGACGATCTTCTAGCTAGAATTCGCTGAGTCTTAGCCTTGACACCCTAATCCAACTAAAATAGTCCACATGTATTGAAAATTTGAGGTAAGCCTTAAACCTTCCACCTGTCTTTCTGTTGTTAGGGTTAGGGTTTATGTTAAGGATAAACTTGTTTTTGTTTTTCAATTTTTATGAATGCCTTTGAAACCTCGGAGGTTACCCTCTCTTCTTATGACTGCTGCAACTTTCTACTTCACCCTTCTCTAACTCTTCCATGAATTTATGCCTCCCTTCCATCGGTTTCAATTTTCATTATATCCTCCCTAAAGCCAAACCCTACTTTACCTCATATCAACAAAGCTAAGACGTTAGCGTCAGATCCATTCTTCCATAATGTTGAAGCCTTCCAATCCCGACCATACTATAGTGAAAACTTGTTGCTTCCCACTGTCCTTCAACTCGCCCTATGAAAATATTAGTTTTGAAAAATTCCCCATTTCCATATCCTTATCGAAGCCTTTGCCTTTAAATCCTCTAACTACTCCAGAGGAGTTCACATTAACTCCTTCGATGTGATTAGAGGAGTTACTGAGAATATCTTCGATAGTACATCAGAGATATTTAAGATAACTTGGGCGATGTGCATTAGATCACTTTCCATTAACTCCTTCGATTTGCGTTGGAGGAGTTGTCATTAACTTGGCTGATAACACATCAGACCTTTTCGAACCAATTGTCATGATGACTTGCGGAGGTCTACACATGAACTTTGTTTATCAACATTAGAGCACTTATTGAAAACTCCTCTGATTTGCATCGGAGAAGTTAACTTCAAAGCCTCTGATTTTTCTTTTTGGGCACATTTTTTCATCTTTTCCTCTCAAACCTTCACCAGGCTGTTCATCATGCCCACTATTACTCTATCGTCTTCAGATGATGACTTTCCACCCACCATTAGCACCAGTGATTCCTCAAGTATGGAATCTAATAGACTTAAACAAATTATTTCTAAATGCATATGGTAGTCATAATCATTTCTCACATTGTACCCATTTTTCACTCCACAGGTACATACATGTCTCCCAAAAATAAAGTGGCCAATAAGACGACTACCACTGAAGCTTCTCGTAGTGAAAAACAAGTTGAATATGAACCAGAGGTATCTAGTCCCGTTTATGATGACATCACTAATATCCTTGAAAAAGAAGGAGAAGAACTCAAATGGAGTGAAGTATACCAAATGTTTAAGAAGAAAAACTACGTCGCTAATGCCGAAGATCAGGATGAGTTGATGGTCTTAAAAAATATCAGGAAATCAAGGATTTTAAAATTTGCAGCTCGAGCTGTTGTTTTTTCATGCACTGACGTAATCTGATGGATCCTTAAGCACATCAACCTAGAAACAAAACACGTCTGCAATGCTAGAGGGGAATTGATAACATGTTTCTAGCCTACAAAATTGGAAAAATATTACCATATGGAGAAGGGAATTAAGAAGATGGACAACAATCTACTTGTTGAATTCAACCAGACTGCCAAAGAATTGTGCCCCAAGTGGTACAAGCCAGAAAAGCAGTTCAAACATAGACCTAAAGGAGGCTACTCCATGAATTCCTTAAGGAATCCATGCCAGTACATGGTGGCCATGTTATGCCAAATCTACGGAGATCAAGATGCGTCCCAATTCTCTTTGTCATATCTACCATTTATCTACTATTGTGAAGAAGAAGGAGCATCATTCAACTGGGGTGACATATTGTATGCCAATCTATTTGAAGCTATCATAGCTATCTCTGAAGCCTAACCAGGGAATTTCCCCAACTTCCACATGGCCTCATATATGCTCGATATTATGTGTGTGGCTCATCGATACAAAAAAATGGGATGGAAGTGGAAACCTTCAAACCAACCAATCCATGTTTATTGTAAAGTTCTCTCTGGGAGCATAAATATCGAATATAGTACCAGAATATATGTGAACATTTCATGGCCTCTTTATATGAGTTCATATTCTGATCTTCTCCACCGTGCATGAAAGATAAATAAATCATGGTAATCAAAAGAATCAGGGATTGGTTCCTCTTAGAGCATGGAACTTACATAAGACTATATGGTTCTATGAAATCTCCCCAACTTCTCCCATGATTCATGCCAGACAGATTGGTTCTCTAGGAAGTAGCATACCAAATGATGATCAACGGGGTGGGAGGAGCCTTGTATTGAGCCAAGAAATCCATATGGCCATCGTTACCACTCTACATCATCAACTACTTCTCAAACACCAAGCAGGTGCAGGAAGAAGTAAATACCCTGCTCTCTTACCACTTCGGGGAAGAAATACTTATAAGACATGATCTGAACGGGGTCGTAAAAGAATATTGCTACAAGGCAAGCCTTCTATGGGAATACACGACCGACATCTAGGATGCAGAAAATGTGCACCGAAATGTGCATACTTATGATTAATTGATCTTCAACAAAAGAGGCCAACCCATAGGCAGAATCACATACGAGGAAAAGGTAAGGGAAGAAGCTGAAAGGAGAACAATGAAAGAAACGATAGAAATTTCATCACCCCCTTCAACCTCCATACATTCGATTTTGAAAAAAGAAGAGGAATCCATGAAAAACAAGAAAAGGAGAGAAAAAGAAAAGGTCTCTAAGAAGAAGAATGATGTGTCCAAGAAGAAACAAAATCTTGAAGTGGAGAAGGCCAAGGCTGAAGCAGAAGCAAATACAACTACAAAAGGGAAGAAGAAGAGAAAGCAATAACATATAAATCAACAAGAGACAAATCAAGAGGATAAACAATTAAACAATTGGTAAAGCAATTGAATAAAGTAAAAATAAGGATGTCAAATCTAGAGACACCACTCAACCAATAGATACTGACCTCCATGAGACATCAACAAGAGGAAAAAATGCTCAGACTCCGTTTACTAGTCAGGGAATTAGACTCTGGACCTTATTTCAACCAAATGAAGTCCTTTATTTGAAGTGCTTAACCTATGTCAATAATATTGGTAAGATCATGCATGAACATATAAAGAAAGTGCGTACCACTCAAGGGTTTCCTATCTCATTCATCACACAAGTCCTCGTAACTAGAGATGTAAGGGATAATCCAACAAAAAATTCTACATATGGCACTACATTCATGAATGCTAATGAGGACAACATTTGAAGACTATGCCAACAAAATGAAGAGAAAGAAGAAAAGATCATGGAGTTGGAAGAGAGACTCCAACAAGTAAAATTAGATGAAAGCAATATGCGAAATTTCAAATCTTGTTCTGAGAATGTTAGGATAATTTGAAGAGGATATTATAGACATGTATGCTCACTTGCGCCTCTTCTAGCAAGTAGTTGCTACGATCATAGAGAAAAATAATCAAATTTAGAAAAAAAATGGATGCAGTTCAACACAATCCGATAAGGAATCAATGACATTGATAGGTGGATTGCAAAGAATCCTGATGCACCAACAGAATTATATCAACCATCAACATCAGAAAGGAAGGAAAACTTGTATACACTAGACCCATTTCCAACAAGGATGGAAAAGAGCAAACACGGATGTCACTAAATCAATGGAAATATGCTCAAAGATACACAAAATCACACACGAATTAATCAAGGTTAGCCGAATACCTTAGCTAGACGAGATCAGTAAAAATCTAGTAACATAAGAGCTGGTAGACAAGGTGCATGATAACAAGAATCATAGAAAAATAGTCGTTGAAGCATCCAATACAATATCCATGGATCTAATAGAGAAACATCTACTACAACATGTAAAATTACACACCATGATACAAGCATTCATGGAAACACTGTTAAAAGACACGAGCACCCTTTGAGATAACATTTCCATGCACAACAAAACACTAGAGCAACTAGCGTATCGAAGGATCATATCCCTATATGATTAGATAGAATTATGGAAAACATACCTCAGGGATAAAAATCCTTGAATAAAAACAAAATAGTGGCCAGAGAGTTTTACCACCTGATTCTTATTTTTTGTTTCTCCCAACCGACTCTAATTTCTTCTTTATTGTACATTTGTCACTAGGATAAGGGAAACCAAACAGTCTTTGTAACAACTTCTTTAAAGAAGAATACCTAGAGTCATGCATGAGTTACAAACTACTGTATAAAATAAGGAAGATGCCCATTTTGTAGAGGCTCTTTAAGCAATGTATAGACCCAAGAACTAATTCGAGAAGATATACTTTGTTAATAAATATTGAGAAGCCCTCAGGGATAGTTTTCTGAAGAAGGAACACTTGTGTGTGAAGCTATCTTTGCTGTGAATTATTTCGAGTGGAGATGTATGTTGTTCACATGGATAGTAAGAATGCTTTTTTTCCTATGGATTAATCTTTTGCACTCTATGTTATTCTATAGTGATAAGTATTTTTTTCACATATATTTAAGTCCTGAGATTGTTGAGTTGTTAACATATGCATTGATATAATTTAGATTGTTTTGGTTATATATATTTGTATGCACTTGTGTTTGTTTCCTCTCTTCTATTTCAACTACCTATGTGGAAGTTTTATGCAAAATTGGTCTAATTTACAACTCGTTGGTTACTTTAGTGTGCTCTTAGCTTTGATAGGTTAGGATAGATTAGTAATAGATTAGTTTTATTTCAATACATAGTTTTCATATATATCTTTACATTTCATATCCATTCATCATCCATCTTCATCGGTAAATTGGACTGTAATCGCCCAAAACCCCCAAAAATAGTAATGGCTGCTAGGACAAATTTCGGATGGGTCTCCTAAACCAAATGGTGCGTAGTCTAGTTGGGACGGTGTACAGGGGAGTACCCCTTTCCGTTGTCATGCGAATTCAGACCCATCAACACTTCCCAAAAAACCACTTTCATCTACAAATATGCAAACCTAATTTAAATGTCCTTAAACCTTCTAGGTTTCCAAAACCATTTTCAACCCCGAATCCACAATCATATCGATCCCATACAAAATTTAACACTTTTAATTTGAGGACATTGCATGTCCATAGGATATAAGTAATAGAAAACTTAAAAATCAATACAATTTCTACTCGTTTTGAAGAATTAAATCCAATTTGGTGTTCATAAACACTTCATGCACTATATTTATTAACTATAGAGTATGAATAAGTTCCAAATGTGTAGATATATTGTCTTGCAACCATATCCCTTTGATGGCTCCCATGTCTACATAAATATGTTGTTAGTGCAATACACTAGTAATAAGATGTACAAGTGTTGAATCTTCATATATTTCCATCAAAGTTAATTTACTTCAAAAATCTTACTCTAGTTACATGCATTTGTGAATTATTTTCTCTATCATGGATGGTTAAAAATATGGTGTAAAGATATATTTATGATGTTGTTTATGATTATATATATACATGCATTTGTGAATTATTTTCTCTACCATGGATGGTTAAAAATACGGTGTAAGGTTGAGGGTTTTGCAGATCTAGCTAGGGTAGGCGGACAACTATAGTTGCTTAAGGTTGAGGGTTCTACAGATCTAGCTAGGGTAGGTAGACACCTATTGTTTCTTAGGTGCAGGTGATCTCAAAATGGATGAGTATCTACCTTTGGTAGATTACTTTGATGATACATGTCAGAAGAAGATATTTTCACCCTCCCTTCACGTGCCCCATCTAGGGTTTTGATTTCATATGGTGATAGTTTGTGTGACAACCTGGAGGCTCCAAATTATTTTTCTTCAATCTTGCCTCAGATTTCATATTTATTTGGTGTACTTGAGTTTCCTTGGGTGTCTAACTGTCCAAAGGAAGTACAATATTTTAATCATACATGGGGGGGGAGGTACTATAACCTTTGAGCCACCTCTAGGTGGTATTGCTCCCGATCCTTCTTGAAAAACCATCACATCCTTTGGTTTTCCTTTGACTATCTACTTTGATTAGTGTAAGGTGGGAAAGGGGGATCCTAGTAAATCTATTGTATATGAGGTTTCTAGTGGAAGTGACCCAAACCATGAAAAACACCTTGACCAAAAGTGATGGAGGATTTTAAAATCATTGGGGGGAGGGGGGAGGGTTTTCTCTGGTGGTAGGGAAAGATATTAAATCAAATCACCAATATGGATTGGTTTTGAGGTTGGATTGGTTTTGTTTTTTGATCAAAGGAGAAAACATAGAGGAAATTGGTGGGTCGATGGTATCTTGATCATACTATATTGTGTGTTAAACCATGGAATCCAATTTTTGATGCCAGGGAGGAGGGTCTGTCTAGCTATCCCATGTGGATTAATCTACCTAACCTCCCTCTATAATTATGGATAGATGAGGGAATTAATTCAATTATCAAGGTCCTCGATACTTTCATTACTACTGATTCTAGTTACAAGACTAGTAGCCATCGCTTAGTGTCACAAATGCTTATGTCTATGGACCCCAAACAAGGAATTTTTAAATCTATGGAAGTGGTATGGGGGGAGAAAACATATACAAAAGCATTGGACTATCTCAACATTCCATTTCATTATGAGTGATGCCACAAAGTGGGACACATCCTCTTCGATTATGATTTGGGGTTCTAGAAATTTTTTCATGGTAATGATTCAAAGGAAAAGGAGGCCATTGCATTTTCTCATTAGGAGATGGGGATTGTGGTTCTAGAAATATTAGGGGTGCATGGTGGTGACAAGGTGTTTCTAAAATGAACTCTTGATATTGATAATTCATCCTCTTTATCGACCCTTTAAAGTGGTAAGACCTAAAAACTCACAACTGATTACCAATCAGTCAAGATGGTAGATCAAGTTCAACCATCTCTCTTGGGAGAGGATCTTGATCTTTCAGCCTCTCAATGGAACAAAATTGAAGCTATCTAGACCAACAATGCTATATCTAGAGGGCATTCATGTAAGCATATTTCTGTGGAACCTCCATTACTATCCAATATTCTTTCTTTTTCTAGGAACTCTATGAATGAGACAAGGATTGGTCAAGATCCATGTCCTTATTTTAAGGTATCCGTTTCGTTTGTCCCATATCCTTGTTAGTGTGATGGTCCTTTTACTATGGACCTTAAAAAATATTCAAAATATTCTTCTTATCATGCAAATAATGTTCTTAAGAATTCTTCCTCAGAGTCTATTTCTTCCTCATTAGGTAGGGACCCATATCTTCTCAAACCTCGGGCTCCTGCATGGGGTCCTGCACCCACTATAGGTTTAGGCTTTGATGGACTCAAGGAGATTGGTTTTGGTAAATGATGGCACCCCGCCACAACCCCTAAGGGTCCCTGCGCCCAACCTCCCGGTCTAAAGGATCGTTCATTCACTTCATGAGCCAGATCGACTCTTTCGATTCCCTGCTGGAATCACAAATTATCGATCCATAGGTCCTTTTTGGAAGCTCCCCCATGCGAACAACACTAGGCATGAGATCCTCTTTTCCCCAAGCGATCACAACGCTATAACCAAGGTCCTAACCCAAACTCTCTTGTCAAAATATTGCGATCTCGCGAGTTCGTGAGTCGAAGCTCTCGACTCTTCCTTCCCAATCTCACGATAACTGAAATCGTGAAATGGTTATACCTCCTTCTCTGTCAGCACCCTCCACGCATGACCACTAGCTAGGCTTAACACTAACACCTCTCGCTACTCACCGCTTCACGAGTTTCAGCGTTGAGCTCCCGTGCTCTTATCTCGCAAATCCCCGAGACGCGAGAAATCAACGGAGTGTTGACTTCTTTCTCCAGGCGATGCGTGTCCACCTGTCAAACACGTGGGGCCCACCTTGGGGTTCTGCCACATGTCCACACTCGTGCCTCGACTCTCTGCACTTCGCGACTTCGCTTCCCAAGTGCTGCCTCCTTTGTATCCCGACACCCGAAGTGCCGATATCCTGAACTCCTCGTTACTCCCTATCACAACTCGCGACTTCGGGACTTTCGGGACAAAAGTCTCGACCTCCTATCCTTCGAATTTCTGAAATGCCAAACTTTGACTTGTTATAAATGCAGGTCCCATAGCAAAACTTCTCACCCTGTCGGGACTTCGCACTTCGCAATCTCGTGAATCTTAGTGCAAGGGTTTTGACCCTTCAGCTCGCGAATCCACGAAATGAGAGTTCGCAAGTGATCCAATGACCCTCGTTGTCTTGGATCCTACAGATATCCTCGCTCCTCGCGACTTCGCACTTTTCTTCCTAGACTTAGAAGAATTTATGAATTCTCAAAGGCTTCGACCTTTGTCTTCTTTCCTCCGCAAGATCTTCACGACTGGAATCCTTGCCTGTGTGTATAGAAACACGGTATCCCTCCTGAGCTTTAGGGAACCCCGAACTCTTCAAAGAGTTCTTTGGCTTCTGCACTCCTTTCAGAGTCTTCACACACACAAAGGTGCTATCTCTTCTGAGATTCCTTCTACTCATACCTTAAGGGAATAATTCCTTTTTTTTCCTTTCTCCTGTAGATGGAGAATTTGGATGCCCTCCTAGCTATCCTTCACTCAAGAAACCTCTTGCTGAGTGCTCAAGGTGTTCAACAACCCTGTGAAGATCCTTCAGTGGATTCTTCCTCAATTACAGAACTCAACAGAGTTCTCTTCCTCTCTGTGCCTACCTGCACACTGTCTCAATGCCCTCCTAGCAGAGTGTCAAGAATCCTCAGATGATTCTAATTTCTTAAGAACTCACAACATAGTTCTTCTTCTATGCACTCCTTGCACTGGCTCAATGCCCACCTGACAGAGCTACACAGAACTCAAAGGGAGTTTCTGTCTGCAACTGTGTTTCGCCTACACAGCCTTGTCTTCTGAGGTATTCAAAAACCTCAAAGACCTTCCCCGAGTTGATGATTTCAGCTATTGTGCCCGCCTAGCACGTCTTTGTCTGAACCCGCAAAGTTTAGAAGTGCTTTTGTGCACTGGTATTCAGAGACCACAGTACTCTGTCATGCCCTCCTGGCATGAAACCACAAAGAACCCTCAAACCTGAAATCAAACAACTCCTGCAGATGCACAATCACAGCATATGAAGAACACATGAAAACATCTACACAACACATAATCATGTAGGAAAAACTGCTCTGGTTTGTATTAATAAAATGTCTGTTTACAAGGGTGTTCTGAGTGCGGACTATGACAAAGTCTTGGTTCCTTCTCTTGCGCACTCACTCTCTCTTGTGCATACTCCACTCTTCCCTTTTTTCAAAAACAGATCCAATGATATTTTTACATGAGGGGGCTCTTAGAGCTCTTCCCTCCACACTCACCTACTTTATTCAATTACATTGAATGGGCTGTCTAGTCCACAATCTGATCTAGATCTCAGCCTTATAGATATTAAAGGCCTACCTACTCTATAGCCTGTGAAAAGCACGGCCTCATGGCTCAACAACCTAAAAAATTTAATTACATTCATTCAAATTCAATTTGAAAACGAGGGTTGCGCCTCTCTTCAGCACGCGATTTGAAACCGCTGACATGGCTGGCTGGCTGGCTGGCTGATGTGGAGAGATGCTCCTGCATCAGTAAAGTGGGTCACAAATTTTCCTTAAATTTGGTGTAGGAGCATGCTTTTCATGAGGTTTCATATAAAATACAATGACTCTTATAAGGGGTTCTTAGAGCAACAAAACCCCATTTTCAGGGTTGAATATGAAAATTTTATCTATCAATATTCGTGGCCTTAGGGGAAGGGAAAAAACACTTTATTTCTGGAGACTGATTGAAGTGGACCATCTTGATATCATTATATTACAAGAGAGAATGTGTGCATGTGATTCATTTATTCTTAAGTTGGGGAAGCTTCTTCCAGGTTGGCCTTTTATGGGGTGGATTCTTTTGGGAGTTTTGGTGGTATCCTCACAGGTTTTTCATGTCAGTGTAAACTTATAATTTTTTTGTTAGATTCCTTTAGGTATTTTCACAGAGGTATTTTGCATGGAATTGGATCATATGTTATCCATCCTCAATATCTATGGTAATTATGATGGCAAGGAGGATTTTTGATCTCGATGATTTGAGATAAAATGCATTCGAAAGGAAAACCTCATCATTGATGGAGATTTAAATTTCACAACCAGTAAAGAAGAGATTTGGGGAACCTTGGTTTGAGAAGATAAGATGACACATTTTTTATTAGATAAATTTGAATGTCTCAGTTTAATTGATGTCGAACGGACTAGTCTTCAACCGAAATGGAACAACAACAAGAGTGGCTTAGAGGGGTTTGCTAAGTGGTTGGATCATTTTTTAGTGCATCACAATACTCTTGAGGATGTCGGTTCATATCATTCTTGGGTTGGCCCAATCATAATATCTGATCACTTTCCCATCGTCCTAGAGTTGGGTATATCTGAAGGAAGTTCAGGCTCTCTTTTTAAATACAATCCTTCATGGGAATAATTGGAAGACTTTCAGACTCTTGTTAGAGACAACTGGACCAATTTTTAGTTGGGATCTAATATATCTTCCAATACTCACTTTTCCTTGAGTCCTCGAAGACTAAAGGGTATTGTTTCTTCATGGGCCAAGGACCATTAGAAGGTGACATGGTTGGAATTAAAAACTCTTGAGGAAAATATTGAATGCATATATGGGGTGTTTCATGGATCTTAGGGATCCTTTGAAGAAATGGAAGTTTTTTGAGATCTACAAGCATGTCGACATTCTTTGTTGTTGAAGCAGGAATATAGTTGGAGAATCAAGAGTTGTGCTCTTTGGATTGAAGATGGATATCAAAACACTAAATTTTTTCATATTTTTTCCAATTAAAGGAAGAACAAGAACACCATATGGGATCTCTCTGAATTGCAGGGAAATAAAGTTCATGGTTTCCATAATATGGTGGATCTAGGTGTTTAACATTTCAAGAACCCATTCAAGGAGGAGGATAGGTTTAGTTTGTATACTATTCTGAAATAGGTTTTGTTATATCTACGATTAGTTGATGAGGAGGAAAATGAAGATCTCTTTTGAGAAATTACAAAAGAAGAACTTCAGGGGGTTAAGGCTACATTAAAAAAAGATAAAAGTCCAGGGCCAGATGGCTTGATTACTAAGTTATTTGAGAAATTTTTTGTTGTTGTAGGGGACAAATTGCTCCAAGTTGTTGAAGAAATTTGAACCTTGGGTAAGTTGAACCAATACATTAATGCCACATTGATTGAAATTATTCCAAAATATGATTGACCATCTTCATTTAATGTTTTTTTTCCTAGAGCACTCTACAACCACTTGTATAAAATCATTGCAAAGATTATTTCTATCCATTTAAAGATGTTGATGTCAAATGCAATCACTTCTGATAAATTTGGTTTCTTAAAGGGTCAATTAATTCATGAGGCCATTGGCTCAATGTAAGAAGGGATTCATTCTATTAAATCTCATAAGCATTTGGTATCGGTGATCAAAATTGACCCATCTAAGACTATGCTATGGTCTCTTGGATTTATATGCACCTTCCATTGTTGCATGTAGGGTTTGATATTTCGTTATTCAAGTGGATTATGGCGTGTGTCACGATAGTCTCCTTTGCCATCCTTATCAATGGGCGTGATCTCCATTTTTTCACTCATCTCAAGGGTTAAGATAGGGATACCCCTTGTCTCCCTATCTCTTTATTCTAGTGTTTGATGGTCCCAACCAAGCGTTATTAGATGTCAAAACAAATAATATTTTTCATGGAATTCGTATGGGGATATCGAAGAGAATTACCCACTTGTTTTTTTTAGATGATAAGCATTGGGGTGATGATGAGAGGGAGATAATGCCCTTTCTCACAACCTAGGAATTTATAGGATGAGTGGAATGTGCACATGACTTAATTTCATAAGACTACGTTCAACATTGAACAAAATTTCCATCAACCATAACAAAACATGAGAATACTTCATTATTTTCTAATCTTATTCATTTTCACATGATCTTGATAAGTTTTTGTGGAATTTGGGAACCGTAGTATACTTAGAGTGGATGAAGTGGGGATTCTTATCACAACCTAGGTATGCAAGGGATGAATATAAAGAGAACCTACCATTTCTCATGCTCATTTATTCTGTTAAATGAGGATAAATTATAAGTTTACAGATTAACTACATACACTTCTCAATGCCATCCCAAGCCCATCTTTCCAAGAATCATTGGGTGGCATTGAAAAACATAGTTGTTCTTATTGATGTGCCTTCATGTGCCTATGATTTTTGGATAACCTAGGGAACAAAAAGGACACAATTATAAGTCACTCATAAATTAATTGAAAATTGAACAAAAAAACCAAACAACACATATATCTCGAAATGGAACATAAATAACAAACATACCACATACATGTCTAAATACCTATGCTCATTCAAGTGGACCATCATGATCACTTCTAATACTAATGGTCTCCATTAAATTCTCATGCTCAGATTAAGGCAGGAGGTATCGTACCTTTGATGAGTTGTTCCTTGGAATTGTTTGTAGTTGGAGGTTTGTACAAACAACTAAGTTCATAAAGCGATATACAACTTCACCTGGTCTATAATATTAAAGTACATAACCACCTTTCTTCCATGTTCTTGCATCCTATGTCAGATATTGTCCTTTAATAACCATCGACCCAATCAAAAATTGAATGCCTTTAGAGTCTGTTATTGAGAGCACGAGGTTCTGCTTTCCCTCTAAGCAACATGCCAACCAACAGTCAGTGCCCCATTCATTACCTTTTTTGGAAACCACTGCGTATATGTGCCCTGCAAAAAATGCAGTGCCAACATGTGAGTCCACTAAATGAACAAATAATACATCATTCATGCTAGTTATTCATAATTAATAGAATATTCACTGAACCTGGTTGTATGGTAATTTGCTGAAATATTTGATTGGTATTCCTCCAACTGGGATAATTCCATAGTTATTCATTGACCAATGTGTGTGAAGTTTTGTGAAGTTTTCACAGTGAACCTAGCTAGCAGAAAATCACAAAAATCTTGTGAGAGAGAGAAGAGAAGAGAGATGAGCTTTAGAGAAAGATTGAATTGTATTAACTAAACATTGCATGAATAATGAGTAATAGACACACATATAAGTAGTCCAAGAGAAGAAATGTGCCAATATTAGGGAGTACATGTGCCATGCACCATATGAGTGATCTAAAGGAGATCTGGACACTAACTCACTTTGACAAGAGTCAACTTATATCTAGTCTTAGTTAACTATTTAAGATGAAACAATTTAACTGAGTGACAAGTGTGGAGACCAAGAAAAACACATTCATGCGAAGGATGTGTGCCCTCATGCCATAAAATATAGGAAATAGATGCATGAGTGGTATTCCACTAGTGAACTAAGATAAATTGTGGTTGAACTAAAGTCCTAACTAAAGTGACAATATGCCCTACCTTTTAGGAAGTGCCCTAATTTTTAGGAAATCTCCTAAAAAATAGGAGACCCTCTCGATGACTAGAAATCCCTAAAAAAGAGGAAAACAAATTACTAGGTGAGTGTGTAAGTGTGTAATATTTCCAACACCCTCCCCTGAACACTACTAGGCTGTAATGAATAATGGGTCCTGGATACAAGGCCATGTTAGGTACCCATTTTACAATGAATCTAATGAAAAATAAGTGAAAAAGGAAAAAACGTCAAG
>ML780399.1:261487-288616 GCA_009831015.1 Picea engelmannii
TAACACTTCCTTTCATACTGCAACAAAAATGAAACCATTTATGGCACTTTATGAATACCACCCTCCTTCCATCACTTCTGCTCTAAAAGAAAAATCTAAGGTTCAAGCAGTGGAATATCACATCGAGAATCAACAACAAGTTCTCCAAATCTTAAAGGACAACCTCACCATGGCATAGAATCGCATGAGACAACAAGCAGATCAACATCGTAGTGAAAGAAGTTTTAAAGTAGGGGATTGGGTGTTTTTAAGACTACAACCATACAAACATATGTCCCTCAAGCAAGCCAAGAAGGATAATAAATTATCACCAAAGTACTATGGCCCTTATAAGGTGTTGCAAAAGATTGGTACTATGGCATACAAATTGGAGCTACCTACATCTTCACGAGTACACCCAGTTTTCCATGTTTCATGCTTAAAGAAGGTTATAGGTGACAAGATCCCAGTTCAAACTATATTTCCAGAACTTGACAAGGAAGGAAAAATCATGTTAGAGCCTGAAGCCATCACTAACACAAGAATTCGCTAGCTGAGGAATAGATCCATTTCAAAGTATCTCATTAAATGGAGGAAACTACCGGCTGAAGATTCCACTTTGGAAGATGAGTCTTTTATACAGAAACATCCAGAGTTACTCAAGCGTTGCAGTCAACACTTGTCTCAAGGGGAGGGGCATGTTAAGCCCTAATATTGGCTCATTACCCCTTAATCGGGGCATATTATATTAGTAATGTTATTTTATTTATGTCGGCTTTAGGCCATTAGTTGTAATTATGCCTCTTAGTCTCCTATATATACCAAGGAGACATTTTCATTTTGAATCATCTTGGACTTGAACATTTAAGTGGGTAAAAGGAGGTTGCCCCCTCGAAGAGGCTTATTATCTGAAATTATCTTTTTTTCAAGGCGTTGAGTACTTTTCTGAGGTTTTTCTATGCTATATTGATATTTGGTTCTTAACATCATGTCTTTTACTGATTGATTTGTCTTCTCGACTTCTTGTTCCCTCTACCATTACTGAAGAACACCATTCAACAATGGATCTTGCATCTTGAATGAGGGAAATAGTTGTGAACTTCATTTCTTGCTTGCATAACACATTTTTGATGCATGCACATGATCCATCATGCTCTCCTTTCCAATGCCTAGTCTAAAAATAGTTCCAAACATGTTGTACCTTGTGCTTTCTATGCAACATACACAACCATTGAATTACATGGGAATGTTTGAACTATCACATGCAACCATCCAACCAAATCCAATGTTGATCCATATTTATGTTCTTCTCCTTTAGGTGATTGTAGAACAATTGAAAGAAATGTTGTACAGAAGATAAGTCACGGAATTGATCGTTACTTATGTAGAAGTGGTACTCATTCAATATAACTATTGTTTCTTCATTACTATCTGGCCCATACCTATATGTGATATGGACCATTATACTAACTTTATCTAAGTGATTATATTGGATTTGAATCTTATTTTCCGGTTGAAGGGTGTAGTTCTCAACAAAATCAACCAATGATAAGATAGTACCAACATGAAATGTATCTATGCATATCCTAAAATTATCATCTTTCCATTGAGACACATGGACATGTTGAACATATTGTTGGGTTTTTTCGAAGAATTTCTTAATCAAGCCATATACTCATGCTTGTGAAGTCACCAATTGTATCTTTCTTCTTTCATTCCCTCCATCAATATCATACATGACATATTTGAAGCTTTGTAGGTCAACCTCCTTCCTCCCCAATTCATACTCATCGCTCACATGGATTCACTTGCTTAGCAATGCCATTCCACCACACCTGGGGCCTGTCCCATCTCAACAAGATTTTTAATACGATGTAAAACCCTCTGGACTTGTACATAATGTACAACCCTCTAGATGATTCCAGAGGAAATATAACTAAGCATTCTTGCACAAGGGTTCTAAGCAATACACAAAATATGTGTGTGTGTGTGTGTGATAGTAATAACCATACTCAATGTGGTATTGAAAACAACATGTGTTGCACATTGTGTTTATTCAAACATACCAAGGCTTACATTTCTTGAAAGATCTTTGGCCTAAGTTAAGTGCACTACATACATTCCTGAATCTCTCATACAATTCTATCTGTGTCATGTTATGATCCAAATTACATTGAGAATGACATGATGGTATATATATATCAAGGAAACACACAGAGATATCGTAAGAAACACCGTAATACAATTAAACTCAGATTCTATTAATGATTGTATGGAATACAAAAGTGTTGGAGTTACTTCACACACACCTAGGATTTATTTTTCCTAAGGTTATTCCTTGTTTATTAGTCATAATTAGTCATTATCCAATCTCCTATATTTTAGGGGAGAATATTCCACCTGGAGAATATTATCTTTCAGTTGACACTTCAATTTGACTAGTTGAGTTGAGTTTATATGTTTCATTGGTTTTGTCACCATGCAACATTGTGATCATCACCAACTCACTACTCTTTGTTGAGTCAATTAACTGAAGACTAGTTGACTAGTTAACTCAGCTAGCTGGCAGTTCACTCCCGTAACGACCTCAGAGACTAGACTAGGTGGAAGTTTACTCTTGTAACTGCTGGTGTGTGTTTAGATCAATCTAGACCACCACTATTGCTCATTAGTTACTCATGTATCCTATATCTATTGTAAATTATTCACTCTTTGAGTGTGGAATATGGTTAATGAGAATTCTTCCATTCTTTCTATCTTGCTTCTTCTTTCTTAATTTCTCTCTGCAAATGTGTGTAGTATTTTCTAGCTAGATCTATTTTGTGTAGGTTCAACACAGTTACATGGTATCAGAGCCAACAGACTGCTAAGAAAAAGCTATACCAAATCATTTTTTGCAGGTACAAAAGATTGAAGACAACAAAAAGATGGATTATTTGCCGGAAATACTTCTCACACTTCATAACTATTTGGAATGGAAGCCAAAAATTCCACTTCATCTTAGATGTAGAGGCTTGTACCAAATTACTATGGCAATGGAAGTAGATCCTGATTCTGTCGATGAGAAAAATGACTTTTTCAATAGACAAGATATGGCCATAGGGAGTATCGACATGTTTGTTTCTCCTGAACTTTTCCATCAAGTATATGAAGAATCACAAGGATCAACTCCAAATGAATTATGGACCAGATTGGAGGTTCTTTTTGGGAATAAAGAATATTGTGAATATTTCATGCTGGAGGTCGAACAGATAGAGCCATAAGAGAAGGCATCAGAAGATCAAGCCTCTTATTATGAAGAGTCTTCTACAAATGCTTTTGCAAAAATTAGTATTCCAATAATTGAAGATGATGTCTACTCCATTTCAGATTTATTTTCTGAAATTCACGTGGAAGATATATGACATGCATCTCAGGAGTCACATGCAGACACTTTTGCATGCACCATGCATGCATGTCAGGAGACAAAAAGGGATCCACGCACATCATACACCATTCTGATATTTTCTTGGAAACATTTACAGAAAAAAATTGGATATTTGAATTCCTCTCAGGAAAATATCCAATTTCAAAAACAAAATCGTTCTAAATGGAGTCTGGAAAGTGAATTTATGATCGTTTTAAAATCAACAAAATCTCAACATTTTTTTGGAAACGACCGTACAATTTTCAAAATTTCATCCAAAATTTATTTGGATATGATTCATTACAAGAAGATAAAGTGGATATGTGTGGAAATATCAATGATGCATATACTTCGTCAGATATGTGCAAACATCTACATCTTCAACAAAATCTTCAAAGAGCACAAACTTGCACAGTTGCGGGGTCTTCTTGGAGTGAAGGACACAGTTGCTTAGCAACTGCCTTTTGTTCCTTATCATTTTTTATTTTATGCATTGTAATTTGAGGGGGGGTTTTGTTCCCATGAGGTTTTCCCTCTTTCCTTGTTTAGTTTAGTGTATATTTTGTATTTGGGTACCTAACATGGCCTCGTAGCCAGGACTCATTCTTTATTTTCACCATAGTGATGTTCAGGGGGGGTGTTGGAGTTACTTCACACACACGTAGGATTTATTTTTCATAAGGTTATTCCTTGTTTATTAGTCATAATTAGTCATTATCTAGTCTCCTATATTTTAGGGGAGAATATTCCCCCTGGAGAATATTCTCTTTCAGTTGACACTTCAGTTTGACTAGTTGAGTTGAGTTTAGATGTTGCATTGGTTTTGTCACCATGAAACATTGGGATCATCACCAACTCACTACTCTTTGTTGAGTCAGTTAACTGAAGACTAGTTGACTAGTTAACTCAGCTAGGTAGCAGTTCACTCCCGTAACTACCTCAGAGACTAGACTAGGTGGCAGTTTACTCTTGTAACTGTTGGTGTGTGTCCAAATCAATCTAGACCACCACTATGGCTCATTAGTTACTCATGTATCCTATATCTATTGTAAATCATTCACTCTTTGAGTGTGGAATACGGTTAATGAGAATTCTTCAATTCTTTCTATCTTGCTTCTTCTTTTTTAATTTCTCTCTGCAAATGTGTGTATTATTTTCTAGCTAGATCTATTCCGTGCAGGTTCAACACATTTACAAAAGGACTGTAAAATGCAAAGAACACAAACTATCTAGACTAGTGGTAGCTTATCTATGTAGAGAGAGATGTGTCGGCTACATCCATTTGAAATAAGATGATTAAAAATAGGATGAAAATGAATTTTAACATAAAGCATCAATGCTAAAACCCTAAACATCCAAAAACCTAATCCCAGAAGATCAAATCCCAAAAGGTTTGTGGGCCCCGATGTTGTTAGTTGTTATGTCAACTTTCAGGGGGTGCAATGTTTGCATACAATCTCTGTTTGGGGCACTTAGTACCCCATTGCAAAGGTCTGGTAGAGGATTACAAATTCCATTCAACCTAGCATTTTTCTTAGGCTACATGGTAGGTGCTACCACACCAAAAAATGTCGTTTAGGGCCTCAAAATGTCCCCAGAAGGTTGGGACCCAAAAAATGCCAAGATGTGGAGCCATTCTGAATTAGTGGAACAAGTGGGTGGTCACTAGTATCCACTTGGATCATTCCTCCGACCTTAGGAAGCAATGGTCCCCATTGCGTCAAGTTCTTCCACCAGATGGGGGAAATTCTGTTGAATTTGACTTCTTGTGAGCCACTTGCTCTGCTGAAGAAGTTGCCATGCTTTGACAACCTAATAGAGTTGGATATTCTGCTATATGGTTCTCTTCATATTGGTTTCCATGATTTGATCAACTATCTCCTATTCAATGCAGTCAAGATTGATTTTTTTAGGGGACAAGTGCTTAAGCACGTTTGAAGTGTCCATGAGAGGTGGAAAATATGGTCGAAATAGTTTCACATTAAATACCAGGTATAGGCCAAGGAAAGGGGGAATACTTAGTTCAAAATCATTCTCATCCACAACCTTGGTGATTTTGTAAGGCTCGTATCAAAGTGGGTGGAGATTCCGATGGGGTCCTATGAGGCACTCTTTCTGCAAATGCAAACATACCTTATCTCCCACCTGAAACATGTGTGGTACACGATGCTAATCATGGCATTGATTGTACTTAGCATTGGATTTCTATAAAATATCATGAACTTGTTGTTGGATATGGTGGATTCACTCAACAAATTTGGCTTCTCTATCAACCTTGGTCTGAGAATGGGAGGACTCTTCCTATGCAACTGCAATGGGAATAGATATGTCAATGGGGGACAATGGATGGAACCCTAAGCACACCTGAAAAGGGTTATGGACAATAGATATATGAAGGGATCTGTTGTAGCTATATTGAACATAAGGAAGGCTGTAATCCAATGTGCATGGATATTTGGAATTGAACACCCTTAAGATATGGAAAATCATCCTATTGACTACCTCTATTTGTCCATTAGTCTATGGGTGGAAGGAAATTTATTTGGTCATCCTAGTGTCCATCATCAACCAAAGTTTGGACCAAAAATTAATCAAGAACCTACTATTTTGATCTGAAAGAATGGTCTATGGGAGCCCAAAATGAACCCAAACACGTTTAAAGAAGAGCTTAGCGGTGACCTCGACTATGATGATCTTCTTGCAGGAATGATTGGTTGAAGGTATACTAGATATGTAATCCATGGAGATGGACTCCCAAGTCCTATATGGAGTAGGAAGAGGGGTGTATAGCCCCTGTTTCTTAATGGTATGTCTGGAAATGGCAGAGGTAGTGCAATATTTGATGTACTTGTGGACATCTTGTCAAAGCTTCGACCAATAAAAATGATTTTTCAATACTACCATTGTTTTTTCCACACCAATGTTTTCTACCACTCGACTGTAATGAGCTTCAAAAATCATCTTTGCACGCTTTCTTGAAGGAACAAAGATATGGATCATATGGCATAGTAGTCCATCCTAGAGATGAAAGTATGGAACTAGTTTTCCTGCACTCAATGTCTGATATGTAGGAACAAAGTCAAAGTCACTATTGTATAATTGTGGCCATCTAGACATCTCATGCCCACATGAGTTAATAAATATGGTTAGTACCACAATCAGGGGTCGACTGAAGTAGTTCGCAACATGGTTGGTGCTGCCCTTCTTGTACTTGATATTCAAGTGGAAATGTTACAGGTACACGGGCCACTTCTGATGGAGGTTATTCTGTAAATTTCTCTATTTATGCATGAATTGCAGAGGCCTATGGTCACTTTGGATGATCATTTCACTTCCCTAGAATGTAATACTTCCACTTTCGACATGTCTTCATAATGAAGTACATATCTTTGTCATTGGAGGAATATATATGAACAACATCAGATAGTGTTTCACTATGATAGGCCATCAAATTCCCATGCTGAGTGAGGACTATAGTAATAACATAATATGAAGCATCTATCTCAATCTCAAATGGATGTTGCAGGTTTGGAAGAATAAGGACTAGTGCTAAGAAGAGGCATAATTTTAAAACCTTGAATGCTTTCTATTGGAACACAACCCAAAAAAACTTGGCCTTCACTCCACCCTTGGTCACTTGGCTTAGTTCCCAAGAGATATGAGAGAAACCCAACACAAACCTATGGTAGAAGTATGCACACCATGCTCATCCACTATGTGTACCAAATATTGGATTCTCTACATGCTGAAGGAACACTTATCCAAATTGGAATATAACTTATGTTTTTGTAGGGTGCACAAGACTTGTTGAATGTGCTTCAAATGTTCCTCCCAGATTTTTCTAAATATGAGGATGTCATTCAGATATACAACCATAAAGGAGTTTGTTAATGGCCACAATATATCATCCATCATCCACATGAATGTGGCTAGGGAATTACTCAAACCAAAAAGCATGAACAACCACTCGAAGAGACCTTCTTCAAACTTGGAGGTTGTCTTCCATACATCAGTTTCTCAATCGATACCTAATGGTATCCTGACTTAATATAAATCTTACTAAAAAATTTGGCTCCCTTGAGCTGATTGAGAAGATCATCAATTCGAGGGATTGGGTACTGGTTCTTGACTATGATCTTGTTCAGGGCACTATAATCAATACAAAGTCACCATGTCCCGTCTTTCTTTTGTACTCGAAAAATTGGGATCCCACAAGGTGAGAATCTTGGTCTGATGTGGCCCTTTAGAATTAGTTCTTGGATATGGTGTTTGATTCTTCACTCTCCATAACATAATGCCTGGATATAGGGTTGTTAGTAATAGGAGCACCAGGTGTCAAATCAATTGAGTGATTTACCTGACAGTGCAAAGGCACCCCAATAGGCAAGGAAAAGATGTCTTTGTGCTCTTCTACTATATTTTCCACTTGCTATTGCTGTGTAGAGAGACCTCGTGCTGAGGTTTTGGCAGTTGCAGTCACCTTATATTCACCTTTTGATTATACCATAAAGAGGAAAAATCTCCTGATATTAGAGACCACACTTTTGCACTGCTTCATGGAGATCAAAGAGACCGTAGTAGTTGGGACTGCCTCTAGTACCTTGTAGAGTTGACCTCTCAAAGTAATAATTACACAATGTGGCCTAGATTCATAAACAACATGGTGCTTCCACATATATGGTTTTACTAAAAGAACATCACAAAATTCAAGGGGGGAACCATCACACAATACCTCATATTTGAAGGGTTTGATGCCGTAGTGCAGGAGGCATTGTTGGCTGATGCAGATGTCTCGTCCCTAGTTGAGCCAACTGATTGTGTATGGTTGATACGAAATTGATATTTTAAAGACTTGGTTAAGTATTTTGCATGATTTGATTTATCATTTATAAATTGAAGAGAAGAAGAAGATTTAATGAAATAATGTTGCAACCATCATAAAGAATGCAGAACAAAAAATGAAAATTAAGAACAACAACCCATAACACCAAATATTGATAATGGAGTTCGACGAAGTTGCCTACGTCTCCGGGCCTTTGTCTTAGTGGGGGAGGCTTTATTATTAATCTTCAATGCTTCAAAAATACATCAGAATTACATAAAATGGATTACAAACTGGTCTGGTTGTGTTCTAATCAACCTCAATAATCCAACACAACTGATGGCACTGAAAAAGGCTGAGCGTAGCTCCTGGAAATGGCCTCCAAAGATTGCTTCCTTAATGGATTCCTTGCATAAAAATGTCTTAAGCTTCACAAATTGGAATAATTTTTCTAATCTAAACTTCCCTGGACTGTCAAAAACACCTATTATATATATATATATATATATATGTTTGGTTGGGGATCCTATCCCAAATTCCTCCCAAAATCTAGCTCCAGATCTTCACTTTTTGGACCTAAATCCATTAAAATTAGGCTAAAAAATCATAAAAATCCATATTCTATAGTCCGAAACCCACTTTGGGAAAAAATCATGTGTGTGCACCCCTTTTTTCGGGCCCCTGGTCATGTGGCATCACCATATGACCACGCGCTAACCCTTGCACCCTAGTCTTCCGCCATGGTCTTCGACCCCTGGTCGCTTGGAAGGCATGTGTCCGAGTGCCAGTCTGAAATGCTTGCGACCTTTGCTTTAACCCCTGGTCTAGCTCCTGGTCCAGTGCCTTGGTTTTCGGCCTAAACCCACCGACCAGGTGCTAACCCAAAACTCCACATCAATGCAACTTAAAACTATAATGTGCCATATGTATTAACAGGTAACACACGCATCCATTTGATTATCCCATAGTCGTTAGTCCATTTCCTAGCCTAGAGGTTGGGGGTTCGAGCCCGATGGAGTTGCATACCAAATTTTTGACTTGGGCCTCATTGGCCTTATCCAGGGTGCCACTTGGCACCCTATGATTGGGCCACGTGTCACCTTTGGATTGGCCCTATACACACAATCAATGCTCAGTCACCCTGTCCAATCATCTTGCCGAGTTAGCACCGTACACCACGTGTAAAACCTATATATTTCCACCTATCGCCACATCAATGCCAACCTATCATCTATAATTCTATGTTTCAGACTGTCACTGGGCCAAGTCATCGTACAATCCACATGTTGAATTCATATCGTGCCAACGCAGCCCTGAAAACGCCAAAAATTCCTGACATGTGTCAACTCCTGGTGCTGCTAGGTTAGCATGATGACATCATCATGATGTCATGCTGACATCGTCTGCCTTGTCATGCTGAAATATTTATGACTTCATTAGTACGTCCTCTGACTCTTGACTTTGACCTTTTTTGCCTGTTTGGGAAAATTTTCAGATCGCCATAACTTCAACATATGATGTCCATTTTCGAAAAAAAAACATACTACCAGAATCATAATGCCGATCCCTACGCGATGGTGCTAGTTTTGTTTGATTTAGAGAAATTTTATTTTTAGGCCTTTCTAGATTCATTTTGGATCATTCCTCCCCACTGGGATGTTTTGGTCCTCCAAAAGGGTATTAACCAGACATCAAGTGTGGGATAGGCCTCCCTACTTTTCCTTTGTCTATGAATTCTTTCCTTTGCACATGTTGCATCATAATCAATTTCATAATAACCATGACAACTCAAATCATATTGTTAGCCTTTTGAACTCGTTCACATCTTATTGAATCCACTACCATCCATGTAGAAAACATTAGCAGCGCTAATATCAGGAATATGACTGAAAATTATCCAATATGTTTGAAATACTTGCACGACAAAAACTTATTTTGAAGCAAAGTATGATTGAACTCACATCCCACAACCATCTCATGTTCACGCCTAAGATCAACTACTTTACTTGACACAATTATAGGTATGTTTCTTGCATATGATACCTTTCTTAATTGTTCCATCCTTAACAAATTTTGATTTTCTTTTATATGATGAGCATGTACAACATATTCAGTTCCCTTCTTAAGCAAATGATATTGATTCTATTCCTTGAAGAATATTGCTTTGCGATCATATAAATAAGGGCTTCCTATGACCATTCCACATGTTTCTAGTGACACCACATCACATATCACTTCATCCACATACTTAGATGTAATTGAAAACTTTATGATACATTTCTTTGTTATGGGAAATTTGTGATCTTTGCATATATCCAATCTAGTGAATAGGGTTTGTGATGCATCTTAGTGTTTATTCCCAATTTCTTAACCACTTCCTTTGAAACTAAGTTAGATTGAGATCTGCTATCTGTCAATGTGTCGATATTGGTATGTTTCATAATGACCCTTATATGAAAAAATTTACTTCTAGAATCATAGCCATCACCAATTTTACTTGAAAAGACAATTGTTGTGATTTTAGACTCATCACCTAAATCATACCCCAAGTTTGTTGGTTGTGTTGTTGCTACAATTTTTTGCCTCCCTTTTCTCTCTTTGAACCATTTTGGTTTCTTCTCTGGGTGCAATTGCCAACAATGTTCATCATCGTTCCCTTCTTTCTTGAAATTCCTGCAAGAGAGATTATTTTCCTTTACTGTCGTTGAATTTGATTTCTTCCCATTCCCTTTGCCTTTGCCTTCTTTCTTTGAAGTTGATTCCCCTAATACAATAAATCCAGTTTTTCCAATTTCAATATATGTTGCTTGAACATAAACCTCATCAATATTATTAGTTCCAAACATAAATACAATTTTACGAATATAAGAAGGAAAACCTCCTATGTACTTCATAAGAGTTTCTTATGTAGTCAATGAAATGTCTAACATCAAAGAAATCTTACAAAATTCATATGTATATTCCTGCACCGATTGTCCTTTTCTTAACTTAAGAATTTTCCATTCAATTAAAGCATTTTCCTTATATCCCAATGGATATAACTATTTTCTAAGTGCGGAAATAAAATCATTCCATGATGGAAAAATCTTACCAACTTGTTGAGTTCCATGTTGCAACTTATTCTGCCACCATATGAGTGTTGTTCCTGCAAGACGAAGCGATGCCAATTTAATCTTGGTTGACTCATCATTGATTTGTTGAACACTACAATATACCTCCATCTGTCTAACCCAGTTATCAAGTTTCTCAACATTAGCTTCACCATCATACATAGGCAAAACAAATTTTACATCAAGTTTAAGTAATGGCATATCGGGCTTATGTTTATGAGAATGTTTTCTTGAAGAAGTAGTATTCTAACTTGTACTTGAAGAAGAAGAAGATGGAGATGAAGGAGGTGAAGAAGGAGGTTTAGGAGGGTCCTCTCCTTCTTCACTTTTGTCTTGTTTTGAATATTCCCCTTGAAGCGGTCTCTTCCATTCCAAGTAATCATCATACAACACTTTTACCATCTCCGACATGGAAAATAAAGTTATTTGAAACTCTCTTTCATTTTGAGAAAGTCCTTCTTCCGATGCCATCTTCTCGCTTTGAGATTTACTCTTTATTGATCCAATCTCAGGATCTCCTTCTACAAGCTCTCCTTCACCATGACATAGATTTTCCATGGTAATCGAGCAAACTCAAACAACCAACTGTCAACCTTCTCTAATACCACTTGATCCGAAATTGATATTTTAAAGACTTGGTTAAGTATTTTGCATGAGTTGATTTATCATTTAGAAATTGAAAATAAGAAGTTTTAATGAAATAATGTTGCAGCCATAATAAATAATGTAGAACAAAAAGTGAACATTAAGAACAACAAACCATAACGCCAAATATTGATATCGGAGTTCGGTGAAGTTGCCTACGTCTTTGGGCCTTTGTCTAAGTGGGGGAGGCTTTCTTATTAATATTCAATGCTTCAAAAATACATCATAAGTACATCAAATGGATTACAAACTAGTCTAGTTGTGTTCTTCTCGACCTCAAGAATCCAAAACAACTAATGGAATTGAAAAAGGCCGAGCATAGCTCCTGGAAATGGCCTCCAAAACTTGCTTCCTCAATGGCTTAATATTCACAACTTGGCATAATTATGCTAATATTAACTTCCCTGGACTTTAAAAAACACTTGGTTTATATATATTTTTTGTTGGGATCTTATCCCAAGTTCCTCCCAAAATCCGTCCTTAAATCGGGCTCCATATCCTCACTTTTTGGGCATAAATCCATTAAAATCGGGCTAATCAATCATAACAATCCATATTCTATAGTCCAAAACACACTTTGGGAAAAATTCATGTGCGCGCACCCCCCATTTTATGGGTCCCTGGTTATGTGGCAGCGCCATATGGCCATGCGTTAACCCTTGCACCCTAATCTTTCTCTTTGGCCCTCGGCCCTTGGTCGCTTTGAAGGCATGTGCCCGAGTGCCAGTCTCAAATGTCCATGACCTTTGGTTTAATCCCTGGTCTAACTCCCAATCTAGTGCCTTGGTTGGCGGCCTAGGCCCGTCGATCAGGCGCTAACCCAAAAATCCACATCAATGCAACTTAAAACTATAATGTGCCATATGTATTAGCAAGTAACACACACACACCCATCCGATTATCCCATAGTCGTTAGTCCATTGCCTAGCCCAGAGGTTGGGGATTTGAGCTCGACGAAGTTGCATACCAAATTTTTGACTTGGCCCTGATTGGCCTTATCAGGGGTGCCACGTGGCACCTGTGATTGAAACACATGTCACCTCTGGATTGGCCCCATACACACAGTCAGCGCTCAGTCACCCTGTCCAATCATCTTTCCAAGTCAACACCATACACCACGTGTCAAACCCAGAGCCTGCCACCTATCACCACATCACTGCCAACTTGTCATCCGTACTGCCACTGGGTGATGTCATCATATGGATTGACACATCAATGTTCGTACAATCCATGTGTCGAATCCGTACCATGACAACTCAGCCCTGAAAACACCAAAAATGATTAACACACGTCAGCTCCTGGTGCTGCCACATCAACATGATGACATCAAATATGACTTCATGTTGATGTCATCTGCTCTGTCATGCTGACGTACTGCTGACGTCAACAATACAACCTCTGACTGTTGAATTTGACTTTTTTAGCCTGTTTGGAAAAATTTTCAGATCACCATATGATGTCCATTTAAAAAAACAAAACATATTGTTAGAATCGAGACGATGAGCCCTACTTGATTGCACTGGTTTTGTCCAATTCCTAGAACTTTTATTTTTAGGCCTTTCTAGATCCATTTTGGATCAATGGTTGAGGATGCAGCGTTGTTGTTAGGTTCAAGCTCTTGATGACCTTTACTGAGATTAGGTTCTTCTGGCTATTGTTGTCAACAATGAAATGAAGGGGGGTCCCCTTCACCCACATATATGAGTGGAAGAGGCACTCCCCTTCTTCAATCTACTTTGGTTCTTCTGGCTATTTTGGGGTATCAATGGTGACATTGGGTTCTGTTTCAATGATATGTTTTCCCTTATCTAATTTTTAATCAGAGTTTGAGTTGGCATCTGACTCAGTGACTTTCGTCTCAACCAACAATCACTGTTTGGAGTGACATTCATCAGTGTTGTGCCAATGGATTTTGTGGAACTCACACCACTTTCCAGTTTTCTTCTTCGACCTACCGTTACCCTTCTTTGCTTATGGCTTGGACTGGTTATCCTAGGGTCGACCATACTTTCTCTATCCTTTGCTTTTGGAGTTAGGGTCACCTTTATCTTTCTTCTACTATGATGGGTTTGCAGAACTAAAATCTTGCTGGTTCATTTTCTTTAAATTTTTCTTGATCTTGACAGCATATTGGTAAGCGAATCCTAGTGAGGAGATTTCCAGGAACTCCATATCTATTTGGATGTGCCTTTGTATGAGACTACAATACTTAAGGACCAGGTGCCACTTGGAGTATTTAATACCCATCTTTGTGCACAAGGTATAGAAGATGTTGGTGTACTTTGGCATTGTTTGGTCTCTCTCTTGAAGTAAAGTTGTCCATCTCGTGTTCTGGTTATCATATTTTCCAATAAGGTAGTATTTCTTCTTGAGGGAATAAAAAAAATCTGCCCAAGTGGGTTTGAGCCCAAAAATTGCTGACTCATCTTTGCATTTTTCTCACAATAAGTCTCCCACCAATATCTAACATGGGGAAGGGATTTAAGAAGTGCAAAGGTGGTTTTTTCACTGTTAGAAAAAAATTGGACAAAGAAATAACGCTCGAGCATACTTAACCATTTTTCCAAAGCATTGGTTCTTATTTGGCCTTGAAATAAAGGAATATCAAATTTAACTTGTACCTTAAAGGGCATCGCAAATCCAAAGTGACTACTGGTTGAAGGTGCCTCCAATGCTATTGGCAACCGTCAAAGGATCTTGGTGAAATTATCCATCATCTTGTTCCTCTGTCATGCGAGGGATTCCTCAAGTAACAATTTGATAGGATATCCCACTTCGTCTTCTCTCTTTTCTTCTATTGTGGCAGGTTTCTTGGGATGGTGGGAGTGTTCTTCCCCAATATCAACCAGTTCGAAATCCAACTCTCGGTATCCTGACCTCGTCGGGGACAAGCATAGAGAAACAACAAAGAGAAGATTGCTTCGATACCACTAATTTGGATTATATTGAGAATGAAATGAAGGTAGAGATATATCAAGGAAACACACAATATATTGTAAGAAACACAATAATACAATTAAACTCATATTCTATTAATGACTGTCTAGAAGACAAAAGATTGTAAAATGCAAATCACACAAGCTAGTTAGAATGGCGGTAGCTTATCTCTGTAGAGAGAGATGTGTCAGCTACGCTCATTTTCAAGAATATGATTATAAAGAGGCCAAAAAATTCCTTTTAACATAAATCATCAATGATAAAACCATAAACATCCAAAACCTTAACCCCAAAATATGAAACGCCAAAAGGTTTGGGGGCCTCGATGTGGTTAGTTGATATGTCAACTTCATGGGGGTGCAAATTTTACATATGATCTCCATTTGGGGCACTCAATAACCTATCACAAAGGTCTATCTTAAGAGTACACATTCCATTTAGTCTAGCATTTTCCTTCAATTACTTGCTAGGCGTTGCCGCGCCAAAAAATGTTGTTTAGGGCCGCAAAACGACCCTGAAAGTTTGGGACCCAAAAAACCGTAGAAAAAGTTACAAGATGTGGAACCATTATAGATTAGTGGAATAGGTGGGTGGCCACTAGTATCCACCTGGATCATATCAAGAAAGTGTTTAATGTGGGTTAATGGTCCCTAGAACTCCTTCTCAATTTTAGTACATCTTTTTGGTTGGAAGAAGGCCTAGTGATCTCATGCCATAAAGTTTGTACTAGTCCCTTAAATGGTTTAATTAAATTCATGTCAAAACAAGGTAGCCTACCAGTGAAGGCCCATAAATATGTTTGGACACCTGTGTCAAGGCTATCTCATCTATTATAATACTTTTAAAGGGTTTTGATATTTCATTTCATGAGATGAGAGGTTTGTTTGAGAAAATGACATTTTCTTGTGATCTTGCTAACAATTGATTGTGATAGACACATTGGGCTACATTATGGTCTTTAGAATGAGTTTTATTACCAATTTTTTGAAAATAATCCACTAGGTTTCTAACAATATGATGACTTGTTTACGAACTTTTAATTGTTTTAATGCCTAAAAGTATCCTAACAATAGTCAAACTCCTAGATTTTAACAAAGAGAAAAATAATTGAGATTTAGTTGCATCATATTTTGGTTCAAAATATTCTTTAATAATTTATATGAATGATAATAGATAGTTCATTTAGGTAACTTTCCTTCAAGTGATGTTAGACCACTTTCATACACCTAAATATATTTAATATTTCTTCATTGGATACTGCTCAGTCTAGGTAGGGATGATGGACCCATATTCTGGCACTCTTGACCTCTCTATTGTGGAGTTACAAACATAGTAGTTCTTTCCCCTTCAATCACTTGTGGATCAATTCTAGGGGGAGAGTGGACATTCCCATGACTAGTTTCTGGGATGTCTGATTATCGAACAAGAGGTTTTGCCACAAGAACTTCCTCACCAGATGGTCATGCACAATTTCCTCTCTAATTTCATCCATTGTATGTTGAGAAGTGTATAAAGGAAGGTATTCCTCCATGTGGTGGTGTCCTATCATGGTGGGGGACAATGAAAATATCCAAATCGATGTGTTAAATCTCCTTCATAAGATTTACTTAGGGAAAGGTACATTATATGTGTTATATTATTTTGTTGACTTAATGGGCACCTTTTCTAAGGTTAAAGAGAAAAATAATTTAAGTGATTGGTCTTTTAATCTTGACTATTGATCATGTTAAGAAAGTGGAGGGTTAATCCTATCCCTTGATCTCATTGAGATGTTAGGGTTTCTCTTGCTGATGGAGATAAAAAGAAGTCGACTTGGTGGTTGGGCATATTGTGCATTTGAGAGAGGGAGAATTTCATCTTGAGGAAGAGATTTGCTTGAGGGTTTGCTAGAGGAGAGTTGAAAAAAAAAAGAAGGAGATATTTTTCAAGTGGATCGACTTGCATTCTCATCCATTTGCAGAGTTTGTACTTCAATTTCTAGAGAGAGTCATACAGGGTGATGTAAAGGGCCTATGCACTGCATAGAAGCTCACGATTGGGCTCTTCTGAGTCATATTTTGTTGGTTTGCTAGATTAAGAGAGGGCCATATAGGTGTTGAGAATATTTTTGTTGGGGTTTCTCTCAACTATTAGCACAAATCAATTTTCTTTGTAAGAGATCTCTATATTTTCTACTAAATAATAAAGATCCATAAATTGAAGAAATGGTTTTCCCACTTTGGGGTTTTTCTAGGGGTTATTTTACCCAGAAAATTTGGTGTCTCTCATGTGATATGATTGCTGTTATCTTCTTCATTGTTCCTCAGTTTATTTCTGTTGTGCGATTTGTTTTTTTATGAATAAAACTAGCTGTAACTGTTAAATTACAATTTCAGAATTATTATATGGTGAATAATATTTCTAGGGATTAAAATTGTTAAACATTTTTGGTTCATCTCACTGGGTTTTAGTGGATTCACATGGTATCAGAGCCGTCTTGTTGAAGTAATAAAATCAGTGTATTGGGTTAAGGAGATCATTTTCAGATCTTCAATAGAATCAATTTGTAAGACAATGCTAGGGTTTGGACATACAGACTTTCAACAATGGCCATGCCATTAAGAGTGGAAGATAGACTTCGAGGCACCTAAAAATTTCCCACCTGGAAAGAGAGGGTTACCAAAATCTTGGATGTCAATGATGTCCTTGAACATGTTGATGATAAAGCAACATCTCCTATAGATGTAGCTTTTTTGGGAGTCTAGAAGAAGGGTGAAGAGAAATCTATGAGCATAATCCTTGATGGGGTAAAGGATCACATACTCCCACACTTTTTAGGGAAAATTTATACTAAAGGCATGTGGACTTATTTGAGTGGCCTCTATCAGAGTAATAATGAAAAAATGATTATGGTGCTTCGAGAAAGGGTGTGAGGTACCAAGATGGAAAAGGGAGAAGGTGTGGTTCCCTACCTCAGTCGTCTTACAAATATAAGGTATGATCTTGCAGTAGTTGGCTCAAAGACAGGGGATTTTGATTTAGTACGTATAGCTTTAAATGGATTTTCAAAGTCACGGGACACATTTGTGCATGGAATTGTAGCTCGAAAGAAGCTCCTCGACTGCTTATGGGATGATTTTGTGTAGGAGGAGATTCTCCTTGGTCAAGAGAGTGGTACATCTACATCACCTTAGATTGTAGATGAGGAGGCTTTGGATCTTGCAATAAAAGGCAAGGGAAATTCTAAGAAGAGGGGCTCCGGGACTGGAGTAGGAGGAAAGAAGAAAAACATTGACTTCTCCAAAGTCAAGTGTTTCCAGTGTCATAAGTTTGGACACTTTTTATGACAATGTCCAAAAAAGAAAAAGAATAAGCCATAGATGAAAACCTCTATAGGAGTAGAGGATTTTTGCAAATATTTGAGGATGATTTCTTCCTTATTTCATGTATGTCGAGTTCAAATTTCACAGGTGTTTGGTTTTTGGATAGTGGCACTTCTTTTCATATGAATGGGCACAAGGAGTTCTTTAGTATCTTGCAAGAGGGAGACGTGAATATTCATATTGAGCTGGGAAATGATGTGTGCTATAAGGCACAAGGCATAGACACACTATCATTTCAGAGGGAGTCAAGTAAACCACTCTACTTTTCTGACATATTGTATGTTCTTGGTCTTACCAAAAACCTCAATTCATTTTCAACCCTGGAGGATAAAGGGTTTGACATGAACTTCTGTGGAGATAACATGTACATTAGACCAAACGGGTCTACAACCAAGATGGATAAATTAATTGGGGTTCGTAGTGAGAATGCATATAGATTGAATTTTGATCCAAGAAAAGCATTAGTAAAAAACAACACATATTTGAGTGAGTTATTTGAGACAGGAAGTTACAGGAGTTCTTGAGGTTGCAGCTAAGAGGCATGACCCCTATAAGGGTTGGGCCTTTGGAAAATATGATTGTAGAGAATTTCCATCTAGTGAGAATTGGTCCAAGGGGATCTTGTATCTAATCCATTCAAATATTTTTGGTCCTATGAGTGTGCAATTAGTTAGTGGCTTCAACTACTACATGATATTTATTGATGACTACTCTAGGAATACTTGGATGTATTTCCTTAATACCAAGGATGAGGTATTTGACAAGTTCAAGGAGTTCAGAGCTCTAGTAGAGAACTATTCTAGTAGGAGGATCCTGGTACTTAGATCAAATAATGGGGGTGAGTACACCTCTAATGATTTTATGGAGTATTGTGCTGCAAAGGGTATTAATAAGGAGCTCACGGTTCCATATAACTCACAACAAAATGGAGTAGCAGAGTGTAATAACATGACCATAGTGGGTGAAACTCGTGCAATGATACATGATCATGGATTACCTATGTTCTTATTGGTTGAGGCTTGTTGAACAATTGTTTACATTCAAAACATGAGTCCGCACAACATTTTGGGGAAATTGACACCTAAGGAGGTATACATAGGTACCGAGACATATGTGATTCATATTCACATATTTGGGAGTATTTTTTACTGTCATGTCCCTTCAGAGAAGAGGACAAAGATAGACCGCACAACAGATAAGGGGATACTGGTTGGATGCAACGAGACTTCTAAGGCCTATTGCATATTTGTGCTAGAGCACAAGATGATAATGATGTGCATAGATGTGCAATTTTAGGAGGAGAGGGCCTTGAGGAGATCTAGAGATATGATAGTTTATATAGAGGACCAATAGGGACAAGACTCGAGGAAAAAAAGTGAGGAGGCACATGTACAAAGTATAGAGTCACAGGCACAAAAACAAGGTACAAGTGTTGGCAGGGAGACTAGTGGACATGAAAATTAAAAGACTGATGAGGAGGTCAAGCAACATGAGTCTGTTCCATAGGATATTGACACTAGGTCATGACCTAAGTGGTACAGGTCCACAGTTAGTGATTCTAGATAGATAACATTTCCAAAGAGAGTAGAACACCACAAATATTTGGGTATATGACACTCATGATAGAGATTATATATGCCAAGACTTCCACTTATGAGAAGGCTGCAAAACATGAAGTGTGGAAAGAGGCCATGATGGATGAGTATGCCTCTATCATGAAGAACGATGTATGGGAGGTGGTGCCCAGGCTAGAGGGAAAATGAGTGGTTGGATCAAGATGGATATATAAAGTCAAGCATGCAGTAGATGTAAGCGTGGAGAAGTATAAGGTGTGATTCATAGCCAAGGGGTTTGCACAGAAAGAGGGAGTTTATTATGACGAGACCTTCACCCATGTGGCTATATATTCCTCCATTCGAGTATTTATTTCACTTGCAACAGAGATGGGATGGCATGTTCATCATATGGACGTGAATACTGCCTTCCTCAACGAAGTTATTAAGGAAGAAGTCTATATTGAGGAACCTAAGGGTTTTTAGGTTGGAGACATGGATACACATGTTTTCATGTTGAGACAATATTTGTATGGGCTCAAGCAGGCACCTCACATGTGGTACTCGAGGATCGACAATTATTTGAGAGAGATAGGATTCCAGCGGAGTGAGACTGATGCAAACCTATATTTTCTAGAAGGTGAGGTGCCTCTCATACTAGTGCTTTATGTTGATGATATATTTCCTACTGGATATGAGAAACTCATTTTAGACTACAAGGCTAACCTTGCAACAAAGTTAGAGACAAAATACCTTGGTTTGTGCATTACTTCCTTGGTTTGGAGGTTTGTAAAATAGATGGGAACTTATTATTAAGAGATGATAATTATATAGTAGATATATTTCACATGTTCAAGATGACATATTGTAGGCCCATGTCCATGCTTCTAGTGACAAACTGGAGGAATATAGATGCATCTAGTTTTAAGAAAATATACCCCACCATCTATCATCATCTTATTGGATCGCTCATGTATTTGGTCAACACTAGAATATATATTAGCTTTGCAATCAACTCTTTGAGTCAGTTCATGGTGGATCCTCGAAGAGTGCATTGGATAGCTACGAAGCATGTACTTCGCTAATTGAGAGGTACAATGGAGAATGGGTTGTTGTATGAGTGTAGTAGTGGAGTGAGATTGGCAAGTTTTTCATATGTTAATTGGGAAGGATGTGTAGAATATAGAAAGATCACTTTAGGGTGTTGCTTCAACATAATATTGGGTACTATATCTTGGTTCATTAGGAAGCAAAGATCAGTTTCATTTAACTCTGCTAAGGCATAGTACATGGAAGCTAGTTTAGAAACATGTGAGGCATTGTGGTTGAGGAACTTGTTACTGGGATTGTTTGGTGACGAGTTAGAGGATACTGTGATACATTGTGATAATTAGAGTTGCCTTAGGATCTTTGATAATCTCATGTTTCATGATTGTAACAAGCATATAGACATCCACTATCACTTCATACAAGAATATGTGCAGAAGGGGGCCATGAGGATTTAATACATACAAAGAGATGATCAGATGATAGATATATTCACCAAGGAACTTTGCAGATAGAAGTTTTTGAAGTTTAAAGACAAGATGGGGTTGGTACAAAATCCCTTCCTCACTAAGAGGGAGTGTTGATAAGTGTATCAAGGAAGGTATTCCTCCATGTGGTGGAATCCTAACATGGTGGGGGACAATGAAACTAGCCAAATCGATGTGTTAAATTTCCTTCTTAAGTTTTACTTAGGAAAAAGTACATTAGATATGATATATTCTTTTGTTGACTTAATGATCACCTTTTCTAAAGTTAAAGAGAAAAATAATTTAAGTGATTGGTATTTTAATATTGACCATTGATGATCTCAAGGGAGTGGAGGGTTAATCTTATCCCTTGATCTCATTGAGATGTTAGGGTTTCTCTTTCTCATGGAGATAAAAAGAAGTCAACTTGGTGGTTGGGCATACTGTGCATTTGAGAGAGGGCGAATTTCATCTTGAGGAAGATATTCACTTGAGGGTTTGCTGGAGAAGAGTTGCAGAGAAGAAGGATGGGATATTTTTCAAGTGGATCGACTTGAATTCTTAGCCATTTACAGAGGTCGTACTTCAGTTTCTAGAGAGATCCATACAGGGTGATGCAGAGGGCCATACGTACTATGCAAAGGCTCACGACTGGGTTCTTCTGAGTCATTTTTTGTTGGTTCACTGGATTGAGAGAGGGTCGTACAAGTGTTGAGAAGAGTTTTGCTGGGGTTTCTCTCAGCTATTAACACAGATCGATTTTATTTGTAAGAGACTCTATATTTTCTGCTACATAATAAAAATCCACAAACTAAAGAACTGGTTTTCCCACATTGGGTTTTTCCAGGGGTTATTTTACCCAAACATTTTGGTCTCTCTCATGTGATAAGATTGCTTTTATCTTCTTCATTGTTCCTCATTTATTTCTATTGTGCTATTTTTTAGCGTGTGAAGAAACCTAGATGTAACTATTAAATTACAAATTTAGAATTATTATATGGTGAATAATCTTTCTGGGTATTAAAATTGTTGAATATTTTTGGTTCCTCTCATTGAATTTTAGTGGATTCACATTGTATAATCAGATCCAAGCAAATCCATAATCATTTGTTCATCCAAAACAACTTGTCTTGATGAAATAATCATTGGAGGTTCACTAGAGGTTTGAATTGGATTGACCTCTATTGAAATCATGTGATTTGCTTGTGTTGATGGAGGAGAAACATCAATGGCATATATTGGGGTAGAATTTGGATTTCCATATATTGAAAGCACAGATTTTTTCATACCTAACTTTTCATTTTATCTTTCTTCAATTACCTTTTCAATGGGTTTTCCTTTCCTCGAAGACTTTCTACCTCGATTACATAGGTTCCTCATGTTTAAATATAAAAGTTTCCTTCCAAGTACACCAAAAGACCAAAAATGCCTTCCAAAATTTTCCTTCCAATTATACAACAAGACAATAAATGCCTTCCAAGTACACCAAAAGACCAAAATTTCCTTCCAATAATACAACAAGATAAGAAATACCTTCCAACTACACCAAAATACCAAAAGTTCCTTCCAAAACTTTCCTTCCAATTATACAAGAAGAAAATAAATCCCTTCCAATTATACAACAATATAATAAATTTCTTCCAAGTACACAAAAAGACCAATTGTTCCTTCCAATTATACAACAAGACAAGAAATGCCTTCCAAGTACACCATATGACCAAAGGTGCCTTCCAAAACTTGCCTTCCAATTATTCAAAAAGAGAAGAAATTCCTTCCAATTATACAACAAGACAAGAAATACCTTCCAAGTACACCACATGACCAAAAGTGCCTTCCAAAACTTGCCTTCCAATTATTCAAAAAGAGAAGAAATTCCTTCCAATTATACAACGAGATAAGAAATGCCTTCCAAGTATACCAAAAGATCAAAAGTTCCTTCCAATTATATGACAAGACAAGAAATCCCTTCCAAGTACACCATAAGACCAAAAGTACCTTCCAAATTTTGCCTTCCAATTATACAACAAGACAATAAATTCCTATAACTAGACTATGAATTCCTTCTAAGTACACCAAAAGACCAAAAGTGCCTTCCAAAAGTTTCCTTCAAATTATACAAGAAGACAATAAATGCCTTCCAAGTACACCACAAGACCAAAAGTGCCTTCAAATTATACAACAAGACAAGAAATTATTTCCAATTATATAACAAGACAATAAATTCCTTCCAAGTACACCAAAAGACCAAAAGTTCCTTCCAAAAGTTGCCTTCCAATTATACAACAAGACAAGAAATGCCTTCCAAGTGCACCATAAGACCAAAAGTGCCTTCCAATTATACAACAAGAAAATAAATTCCTTCCAAGTACAACAAAATACCAAAAGACTTGCCTTCCAAAATTTTCCTTCCAATTATGCAACAAGACAAGAAATTCCTTCCAATTAGATAACAAGACGAGAAATTCTGTTCATGTACACCAAGAGACCAAAAGTGGCTTCCAAAACTTCCCTTATAATTATACAAAAAGACATAATTTTCCTTCCAAATACACTATGTGACAAAATTTTGCTTTGCACTAACAATTGTCTTCCAATTACACAATTTTTCCTACCAATTACACAACAAGACAAATTTTTTCTTTCGAATGACACTAAAAACCAAAAAAACTATTGGCCATTTTTTTTTTGCATGCACATGTCAAGATGGTGTTGCGTTTTTGGGAGAGAAAGATGATGAGCATTGTGCCTGCCTCACATTATTTTCTAGAAGGATCACACACACATTCCAAGAATGAATGCACGCTCATGTTGGACAAGAATATGAGGCAGACACAATGATTGACCTCATTTATTTTTTCTCACAAGAGCACGTGCATGCTCTTAATGAAATGGAAACAAAATTTGTTATATTTCCCATATAACATTAGAACTAAAGGTTTGTAGGGGCTTAGGGACAACTAGGACCTAGGGGATTAGGAATAAACATGATTTGATGCATAGGGCCATGTTTAGAGAAATAGGATGAAGGTGTAGGGTTATGGACCCCCCAAGAAGAGGTATGGGCATAGGGATCTTAGGGATCATGTGTGGAGGGGGTTAAATATGTTGATATTATGGTAGCTGCGGGAGGTATTTACCTCCAAGTGTAACCTTGACGAGAATAGAATATTTCGAGAAGCAAGGAGAAACCCTAAAGCATTGGACATAACCCTAGAAGACAAGTCAGCTAAAGGAAATATTTAATATCAAGTGTTTATATTCTAGAATGAGAAGTCATCCCAGATAGCTCAGGAAAAACAATATAAATACAGGAAGCTAGATCTCATTTGTTACACACACAACTCGCAACTGCATAAGTGTACACGTGTGCACTGCAAAAACTGGGTAAGTGCACAAGTATGGGGAGCAGCTGCAGCTGCAGTTCCTGCAACCTAAAATTTATGTTTTTTCTGGGTTGGACTTTTCGATTAGTGTTGGTTATCTTTTCTTGGTGCATTAGCCTTGTTTGGATATTGATTTTCTACCAGAATTCTTCTCTCTATCAAGGTTAAGGTGCTCAGGGGTGGCTTCAGCCTATGGTTGGGTGGCAATATTGCTATATTGTCTATGGTTAAACGAGCACATCTATTATTTATAACAAGTTATGGGCCCACACTATATTTGGATAGTTTAACCACTGGAAGATAGATTGGGAGGATTTGCTCAATTATAGTTGCAGTTGCAGTCAAAGTTTTTGTTGCAGCAACAAAACCCTAACCCTCTTGTTGAGGCACCTTAAGTGAAGATATTGACCTAATTTATGGATATCCTTGTACGTATTAACCTAGCGCACCTTCTGGTACTCTTAGCAAGCTAAGACGTCAAGTTTGAGTTTTTGGTCAAAATCAAAGGTTGACGAAGTCAAAGAAGTTATGACTTACTCTATGAAGTTAGAAAACAAGTTAGAAGGGGATTTTAACTTCAGAGTGTGGAAGAAAAGTATTGACCTCATCCTTTCTAAGAATAAAGTGTTGGATATCGTGAAAGGAAAGATTGTGGAACCACAGTTCGAAGAAGGAAAAGAGAAGGAACCTCAAAACGTTGCAATCATGGAGAAGTTCAAAGACAATGACATCAATTCCATGAGTATTATAGTGGACTCTATAAATACCACTTGATACCCTACATCTCCCATCTTGACTCATCTAAGAAGATGTACAATGCCCTAACAAACCTCTTCTCAGTCAGAAACATTGGACAAGTAATGAGTCTAAAGAGTGAGTTCTGTGACATGAAAATGAATGATGATGACAACATAACATCATACCTTATGAGAATCTCTCAGTTTAGAGATCAACTACAAGCTATTGAAGAAATCATTTCAGAGAAGGAACTGGTAAATATAGTACTCAATGGCCTTCCCAATATATGGGATGCATTTGCCACAAGCATGAACACAAGAAAGGAGCATCCCACATTTGAAGAACATTGGACTTGTTGTGCACAAGAAGAATAAAGAATTAGTGCAAAAGAGAAATCCCAAAAGAAATACGATGATCAAGATTTCACAACAAAGTTCAAGAATTTTAGAAATAAGAAGAAGTCTGGCTCAAGGAAGAAACCAAATCAAGAAAAGGATATGTCAAAGATACAATGCTTCAACTGTTGAAAATATGGTCACTACAAGAACCACTGTCTTGAGTTAAAGAAAAGGAAGGAAATAGACAAAGCAACAGTTGCCGAAGAAAGATAACCCTCAAAGAAGGCCAAGCAGGATAAAACATACTTCTTCTTCTAAGACAAGGTAACAATATTCTTTATAATTCTTGTACATACCATGTTTACATAGTTTCTGTACATATCTTGCATATATACTTCTTATAAGATAAGATGTTCAAATATAAACAATACTTATGGAAGAATAACAAAGATAAGGATTTCTATCATGATGACTATAAGTCAAGCAATACACATGAAAAGATGAAGTACATTGACAATCCTTGGTAACAATTCCCATGGAAGCTATTACATAAGTAACGGTTGCAAGATAAGATGAAATAAGAATCAAAATTGAAAAAACCTGGAAGAAGTAAAAACAAAAAAAAGTTAGCAATCAAGAGGAAATTAGAAAAATACTTGTGACACTTTGTAGAAGGAAACAAAGATGAAGACAAAAGCATGGACTCTCTTAGATGGAGGGAGACAATTATATAATTCTAAAAGAAGAGAATGCATTTATGCATGCATAAATTATTAGGAGGGAACTAATCCTAAATAATATGATCCATTGAGGCTTATGAAATATCTATCCATGTTCCCATTGATGGTAGCGGCCATGAAAAACAACATGTGTCCAATTGGACTTTAGAAGAAGTCTTATTCAAAAATAAGCCTTAAAGTATCCCTGGTTGTCCATCCACATCCATGATCCTATGATGAAAATAAGAGGTTGGAATATTCAGGGCATGGAATCTATAGAAAACTCCATGGACCCAAGAGCTAAAGAGAAACATGAGGAAGAACATGAATATTCTGAGAGAGAAAGAAAATCTAGAATAACCAGTCATTATTGTTAGAAAAACAGGACCGCGGAGCAATAAAATAAAAACAAATGCAGAAACAAAACACAGAAGACACACAATACAAGAGAGACACAGATTTACGTGGTTCACCCAGTGAGGGCTACGTCCACCAGAGAAATTGCCAGGTCCTTCCTTGATTATTATCCAGCAAATGAAGGGATACAACCTACAGCAAAACCCGCTGTAACTTCCTCTTCTTTCTCTCACAGTCTCCTCTCTCAGAATACAATATTCACCATC
>ML780399.1:293022-305294 GCA_009831015.1 Picea engelmannii
CCCCGGACCCCGCAGAGGGGGTACCCCCCCTCTGCACTCCCCCGCGTGGAAGAGTGTACATACTTTTGGGGTGTAAATACTTCATGGGGTATAAACACGGCTGAAATCAAGGACCTCTGAATCAGGAAGATAATCAGGCTCCACAACCAACAATTATATCAAGAATTACAAGACTACCATCTTGGTTTGAACCCACTAGAATAAATAAAGAAAAAGAAATGGAAGTTGTGATGAAGAACAGTGTATGAAAGACTTATGAATGGAAGTATTTTGAGATTCATAACTAGAGGTTCTCCTAGATGGATGGAGAAGACTATGATGATAGATTGTTACAGTAACCAGACATACCTATACTCGAGCCATTATATCTTCTACAATATCCATGGGTTGGAGTTTACATCAGATGAATGTAAGGAATGTTCTCCTCAACAGAGTAATTGAACAAGAAGCGTATGTAGAGAAACCTCAAGTTTTTGAGGTATACCAGAAAGAGACCCTTGTATGCAGATGGAAGAAGATCTTGTATGGATTCAAACAACTTGGTGCAGAGCCTCTCATGCACAACAAAAGCATGGTGAAAACTTTCTATAACAGAGATAATATATTAGAATGGTTACTCATAAGTTTAGGATGATGGATTTATAATCCATGACAAACTCTCATGATGACAGAAGAAGTGCTACTTGGATATATTTTAGTTTGAGCCTTGCCACATTGCATGAGCTAGCAGGAAACAAAAGTGATGAATTCAAACATGATATATTGTAATGATTAGAGCCATATAAAGTCTTCAGAGAAAAACAATGTTCAAGATAGACCAAAGTACATTGATATCAAGCATTACATTCTCCGTGTTGAAGTCCAGAAAAGAGAAGTGGTTCTCCAATATATCTCCACAGATGAGCAGATAGCAGATATTTTGGTAAAGCCTCTTTCGAAGATGAAAATGTTTGCGTACTCAAGAAACAAGCTGGATCTCGTGGAGACACCTTCCTTATTGAAAACAACAGAAAAAAATAAGAAGAGATTACTCCCAGGTTGGGAGGGAGCACTAATATGTTATTGATTTATGGAAAATCATTTTTCAGTTCGAAAAATGGTCCAGGATGATCAGTTCCTTTCCAGTTCGGAAAGTCGTTTGAGATTTCTGACGGATAGGAATTTTACAGTTCGGAAAATGGTCCAGATTGGACAGTCATTTTCGTAATGAAAATGGTTCGATAGATTGATGATGTACCATACACAATGATTTCCCTTATGGCCAGTGTGGGGGAATGGTCTAGGACAACCATTCTTCTTGGAAGTCACTCTGAGTAGTGGTCAATTAGAATGGTCCACCTCACTAGGTAGTAATTCCTTCGAAGTTCACCATTGTGAGAAGTTTCGAAGCATGGTCCATTTTGGAGGTTGGTACAGGACAATCATTTCCATTAGGAAATGGTCCAGGCAGTCATTCCGTAGGGAATACTCATTCTCTCCAGGTTGCACAATATTTAGTGCCAGAGGAATGACCCAGTTAGGTGAATGGTATAGGTTCAACAATCAGGGACAAAAATTCCCTAGGGTAGACTCATTCTATCCAGGTTGCACTGTGTTTAGTGCCAGAGGAATGGCCCAGTTAGGTGAATGGTCCAGGCTCAGAAATCAGGGACACTTATTCTTCTATTCTTGAGGAGAATATTCCATATAGCCCATGGATGATGTTTTAATTTCTAAGGGCAGATGCTCTTCCAGATCTCACATATGTGAGTGGAAGAATGGCCCAGATAACTCAGTTTATATCATGATATTGTTTTCTGTGCAGGTTGATATCAGATGATATGATTGCTATGGAGACTATATGTCTCTGGACAATAGATGTATGCTATTGTGGTGGATGTGTTCCACTAGTTGTAACTATGTGTCACTGATTAAGTAGCAGTGTGCTACTTGGTGTGGTAGTGTGCCATTGGATTGTAGTTGTATACTACTATGGATAGACACAATTGTGTTCTATTGAATGACATTGTTCTGATTGCCATGTAGACTATCAACAGTGTTGAAAATGATTATCATCTAGATGGATAGTCAGTGTGCTTGTGGACATACATTCTCCAAGAAGAGAATGGTTCAGATAGAATAGATTGCTGGTGGACAAGTATTCTCTTTGTGGAGAATGGTCCAGGTTGACAGTTTGTTGACATGTCATGGACTAGTATTTTCCTAAGGCACAGATTGTGGCCTGATTAGGAAAATGGTTCAGGATAGATATTTTCTAAGGCGTATAGGTTGAGATAGATCTATATGGTACATATGAATTGATTAGAAAATAGTCCTAGTTTGACATTCCTATAGGAATGGTATCTGTAGTCCATGGCCCAGCTTTTAAAATCTGTTTGGACAATCATTCTTCTAGAACATATGTCTGGATTAGAAGAATGGCCCTTGTATCACTTTGTGGAGTGAGTGACTTATTCAACATCATGATTGATTACTCAGATGGAGTATGGATTCGAGAGATGATGCAGTTGATACTATCAGATGATAGTGATAATGGTGCTCGTGATCTAATCATGAGATAGCGTGTACGACTATGATGATGTTACCAGTTGAATGGTATGTTTGTGCTCAAGACCATTGCCTTCAATACCTTCCAAGCTAGGAGGGAGTGTTGATATTATGGCAGCTATGGGAGGTATTTACCTCCACGTGTAACCCTGAAGAGAATAGAATATTCAGGGAAGAAAGAAGAAACCCTAAAGAATTTGAAATAACTCTAGAAGACAAATCGGCTAAAGGAAATATTTAATATTAAGTGTTTAGCCTCCAGAATGAGAAGTCAGCCCAGACAGCTCAGGAAAAACAATATAAATACAGGAAGCCAGATCTCATTTGGTACACACACAACTCACAAATGTAGAAATGTACAAGTGCACACTGCAGAAACTGGGTAAGTGCACAAGTCTAGGGAGTAGCTTCAACTACAATTCCTGAAACCTGTAATTTCTATTTTTTCTGGGTTGGACTTTCTGATCAGTCTTGGTTATCTTTGCTTGGTGCATTAGCCTTGGTTGGCTATTGATTTTCTATCAGAATTATTCTCTCTGTCAAGGTTAAGGTGCTCGGGGGCGGCTTCGACCTATGGTTGGGTATTGCTATATTATCTATGGTTAAACGATCACATCTATTATTTCTAACAAAATATTGGGTATAGATGGGGGGATAGGGTTAGATATAGCTAGGGCCAAAGTGGGAGTAGGTTCCTAGGAACAAAGGAGCCTAGTATTCGAGTATAGGTAGGGTCCCAAGGGTAGATATCCCCCCCTCTTACACTCTGCCCATATCCCCCACTCTCCCTCTCTTTCTCCCCCACTATTCCCCCCCCATCATAGTATCCATAATAAAATCTCGTAGTATTCATAATCAAATATGAAACTCCAAAAATTTGTATTATGATTTCATTTCATCCATGCCTCCACTCCCTCTCACTCTCCACCTCTCTCTTTTCCTCCCTCCCTCTCTCTCTTCCCCCCTCCCTCTCTCTTAGTATGTCCCTCTCTCTCCCTCCCTCCCTCCCACTAGTGGTGATTTTAAGAACCCCCCCTAAATTTATATGTATAATAATTGGGTGAATCCCCATGATACATAGGAAAATTGAAGGTTATTTATCAATAATATAATATGTATATATAATGTTTTGGCGAATTTTTTAGTCAATTATATAATATGGTAAAATCTTGGCGAATCTTTCACTAAATTATAAAATCTTGTAAAAACTTGGTGAATCTTTCACTAAATTATAAAATCTTGTAAAATCTTGGTGAATCTTTCACTTAATTATTAAACCTTTAAAGTCTTGGTGAATCTTTCACTTAACTAGAGCCAAAGTGGACATGCTAGCTCTCCTTGCTTATGTAGGGAGGGTGAACCTAGTATGTGACTGTCTTTTGGCATCATTATGTATCATTCTTGATCTGCATTTTTATCCTTTAGTAGTGAAATATCAAATGCATTTTTCCCAAAATAAGGGATAGAAGGCTAGGGAGTGTGGCCATACCTAATTGGCTTCCCCTTAAGATTGAACTTTTCTGAATGGATAGCAAGCTCTCTAGGTATAACGAAATTACAATCTTTAGGTCGCTTGTCAACAGTCAGCATGGCCTGTATGCACCAAAACAACCATAAACTAAGGCAATTGAACAATGCATAACAAAAAATATTATTTCTAGAAAATTTTGAAGGAGATAAGCCTATTTCGAGACTATGCTAACAAAAAATAGTCTATATAAAAGGAAATATTACTATGTCTAATTTGAAAGATAGTGTGACATACAGTGAATGGAACTGCCCCACACCTCCACTTGGAAACTGGCTGACTCAGGTTTGTGACTGTAGCCATGTAACCATTCAGTGAATGCATGACAAGAAAGAATGCTAATTGACCTAGAGTTTGCAAGAAAAGAGCACCAAATTGTTCAAGGTACACATTACTCTGAAACTCCTGATTAGCTTCCCATTTTATTAGATCACTATATTATAAACACATTTGAATGGTCCATGTAATTACAATGGTAAATTGCACTTACAAATGCATAGTTACAATCAAAATTTGATGGTAAAGAGCCAAGAGATCGATAACCCAAAAAATGACACACACTGTCCAATTTATTCGCTGTGTAAGTCCCAACCTCCTGCAAACTAGAACACTCATCAAGGTCAGGATGCCTTTGCTGGAATATCATACAAGAATTTAGCATTGTAATATTATATATGGACTTATTTGGTTCAATAAAAACAACTCTAAAATTGGAATCATGGTAAACTCAAGCTCCTGAAAATATTAGAGGCCTAGATCCCTGGACTACTAGTTTGTATAGGACATATGTTGTTCCAGCTCTTAACTCATCACAATATGCCACTTTGTCAAGTATTGTACAAGGTAAGAGAGAACATCAATCACACTTAAATCCCACTTAAATCATCACAGTATGCCACTTTGTCAAGTATTGTAAGAGGTAAGAGAGAACATCAAACCTTCCACTTCCCTATCTCCTCTTCAACTAGTTTTTCCAGATGTTTCTCTGTTTCTATCTGAGTATCCAACAAAAAGGACATTTTTTAGTTTGTCTGCATAACAAAATGACTATGAAACCACTCTTAATTTGATACATAATTCTGAGGAGGCAATTGAAATCTGTTGATGAATTTCTTCTCCTAGACCCATACGAACTTTGAAATCATATCATGTAATATACTAATATCAACTACATATAACAATCTATGACACTTTAAGAAACATCAAATATTTGAGATCAATCCCCCATTATGGAGATACACCTTCCAACTTGCATTGAAGTTTCTTATGAAAAGTTGTATATCTATGACTTACAAAATATGTAGAAGGGGGTAGTGCCATACCAAGTTTTCTTAGCACTGTACAGAGTATCAAGCATTTATTTTTAATTGAAACTCTCTCCAATAACATTAAACGTATAAAATATGTCAATTTCCTTCCAAATGATTGAATTTAAACATGATAATGAGCAATCCGAATGTCTCTGTTGGCCCTCGACCAAGTTTTGGAGAACCTTGGGCATGTTTGACCATTTTTGGGACTTCAACAATCTGGTCGAAGACGGAGCGCCCAGGCGAAGCGGAGATCACGTGATCTCACCCCCTTCTGTAGGATTTTTGGGGATTAGGGTTTATGTAATGGGTATGGGATGTCATCCCATGGGTTTACCCATGTTTAAGCCCCATTTGTAATGTATAAATAGATATCTAGGCGATGTAAGAAGGAGTCAGTTGTAAGCCAGTGAGCTAAGTGCAAATAGTGTAAAGGCTTTGTGCATACTGTTTGTTGCGAATTTTGCAGAGTTAAGTGCAAGTGATTGTAAGAAGGCTCTGTGCTATGATAAGATCGGGGAAGGAGGATCTGGCGAGGTGTGCATAGATCTCCTATTCTATGTGGAGTTTTTTTTATGGCTCTGTGCATTGAAAGAAGATAATAAAGAGAAGAAGAGTTGGTGGACATAGCCCCACGTTGGGGGTGAACCATGTATATCCTGTGTTGTGATTGCTTTGTGTTATTAATGTGATTTATTCTTAATGTTGAATCTTTATGTATATTAGATGCATCTGATGTAGTATATTAGTTCTTAGTGATATGAATAAATTCTAGGTCTGATATATTTCTATGTGCTAAGTGCTTGGATGTGTTAGATCTTGTTGAATACTGCGCTGTTCTGTAATTAGGGTTTTACATGAGAAGTGGATAAAAGGTTAAAGACTAATGAATGTTAACTGCTAAGTGCTCTGTTAAGTATTTTGATCACATATATGTGTCCCTTCTAGGTTGTAGACACTTGAGTCCTACAACCCCCCCTGCCCCTACCTCGGGTGAGAATTCATCTGCTTCACAGGTGTTTCCGAAAGGATCGATAGTTAGGGTTTTGTTGGTGCATTGTTAAAGCGTTGAACCTTGGGTCTACCCCTGTGCCAAAAAATGGTTCCGTTGCTAGGACTTGAAATTGTGATTGTTGGGAACTGAGGAAAATAGAAAGATCCGTGCATAAATCTATTGTTGTAGTGCGCAATACTCTACTTGACTTGTGAAGCTCCGTGCCAAGAAGAGAAGTCTAATCTGAAGAAAATAGGTAAGATATTATAGCTTGGTGCTCTGATAAAGGTAAGATAAGTAGAAATTTTTGTTTCGAAAGAATGGATCTAGGTATATTCGATAAATTTTGTCCTAGTCTGAAAACTAGGGCACAACTAGAAGAAAGAAAATGTGATATGAATAGATATGATAGAAATAGTGAAATATATGTTATTCCTATGCATATAAAAAAATTTTGGACTAAAAAGTGGATGCAAAATCCTAGAAAGAATTTTTTTCTGGTCTATCACTGTGATCCCAGTGCGTAGTACAGGAAAGGTTGGGGATTGTTCAAGAGAAAGAGAGGATTGACTCTTTGTTATAGTTGTAGAAGACCGAGATATCTTGCTAAGGAATGCCCTGGTCGAGGTCCTACTTGCCTTTGTTGTAAGGCTACTGGACATGAAGTTTTGGATTTCCCTAGAATGATTGATAAAGTTGAAAAGATGAACATGAGACAAGAAAACCATGAAGAAGGTCAAGAGACTAAGAATATCCCAAAGAACCAGAAATAATCCGAGGCTATATTATTACAGATGAAAGGAACACTGAATGATCACAGAGACATCATTTTATCATAGATCTTAAAAGAGAAAAAGTGTAAAGAAACAAGAATAGGAGACTTCGACATAGACTGTGTATTAGATGCAGAAACACAGGTGAACATTATGACATAAAGTACTTGGGAAATATTAGGAAATCTTGTTATGGTTCCTTCATTGGGATGAATAGGATTGTTTAAAGGAAATCTAATAACCCTATGTGGAAGACTTTCCCATGTACCTATGAGTGCCCATGGAGCATCGACATAAGAAGAATTTGAGGTCATTAAGTTTGTTGAGAACAATGCCCCCTTTGCACTTTTATTAGGAAGAACTTGGATTGAGAGAGATGAGATCCAAAGGAGAGAAGAAGAGGAAGCTATAGAACAGAAAAAGCAAGAATTAAGGGATTTCATGGCTAGGAAAATAACACGCTTAATAGAAGAACAAGAGGACAAATCAAAGCAACTGAGGGCTAGAGACTTAGCTGTCGAATTTGAAATAATGCAAGAAGGCTTAAAGAACCTATCCATGCAAGAGAATAGACCACCTACTCCAGAAAAAATAAGAGAAAAGTATTACCCTGGAACGTTGTGAAAGATCCTCAACAGTGTGAAGTTACTATGATAAGAAAAGATAAGAACAATAATGGAAAAAGGAACCCAGAGACACATATCATAGGGTAGAAAACTCAGTAAGAAGAAAGCAAAGCTAGAAAAATTGTACGAGGTTCCAGAGAGGACTTCACAGAAGGAAAGTTTGCAGAACTTGAACCTCGCCAGAATAGCATAACAACACCGACTGGAACTTCACCATGACAAAGAAATATGACCGTTGGAGGAATCCCGATCGTTAGAATGACGCTCTAGAATGGATAGAAACACAGTTATTGCCAGAACGTTAACCATTGGACCATTAGAATCACACCATAACGGATGGAATTGTATTGATTGAGGCATTCCTGCCCGTTGGAGGAGTCCCTTACGACATTGTCTATTTATCCTGTCGAGCATTGCACTGAGGGCACTTTTGCAAATTGTGATTATCCGAGCCCATAAAGAACTAATTGCTTTCATGCAGTGCTTATTGAGACCTCGCCACCCGTTCTGCTTACAACATTTGTACACCTATCTGAGATATCTGATATTGAGCATGTATTTCAAGCGACCTTAGCACAGTAGAAAAGTCTATCGAGGAGATCCTAATAGACCTTATGGCTGAGAAGGTCATGTTCGCAGGAGCATAGGCCTCATCGATGAGAGGATTGCAAGCCTCCCCATTGAATGCACGTCGATTTGGGCCATCCTGAACTATGATAGAGAAACAAAGAAAGCATCGCGATGACTTGGAAAATGTGAATCTCATCCCATCAATCCTGCCCAACTATATCCCACCTCTGGCTGGCGCAGTTAATTGTGACAATGTCCCAAGAGACTTCAACTATACACTGATCACTATGTACCTCCCGAAGGGGATACACATAGTTGGACTGCAGTTAGGACATATTATGATGCTAAAGATCAATGACTTCAACTTAGGAGACTGCAAGAATTATAGAATGCTTTCCCCACACAAGTACTTGACCAAGACAATAGGGAATAAGTCAAAGATCATCCCCCAACCATGGACCATGGACATCACGAGATCAACAATCCTCAACGTTATGAAGATACCACACTTCGACATACATCACGAGGTTAACGCATGCGTTAAACTCCTCCTTTCATGCTACCATGGTGGTTACCTATGGTTGGATCGACGCATCACCGTAGATCTAGTGCTGATTTATCGGATCACTAGATTGAGCATGTAAGGACTTGACCCTCATGATTTTTACCCAGGGAAGTATGCAGATTATGCCCTAGCATAAAACATAAAAGAAACTTATGACGATGCAGAGAAAGGGAAGCAGGGCTACAAGGTAGCCTCCATCCAAAATGGTGTAGTGCGCCTATGTTTCCAGTTGATCACTGGTAAGTTCATTAGGAAGAATAGACCAATGCAAGTCACGGGGTTCATCATTGACCTCCCAGGAAAATGTGTCGAAGGGATGAAAATGAACTGAGTGAGCTACCTCGTCAACTAGTTGGAGCAATATTTCCGCGAAGCACATGACCAGGGCTATGAGTTTCATTTTAGCTGGTTGCTGATACTCATTGCCTTCATCACTTGGGAGATGCAGGAAGGAGTGACCTTCCCTGAAATTGAGCCTTCTGAACCACTGGCTGGGAAGTTCACTACGCTCTGGTATTCGAGCGACATGGAAAAACAATGGCAATCCAATGCAGTGTTCCACACATATTATTTAAAACTGAAGAGGGCCATTGAAACTTTCCCTCGCATGACGCCGAATACTCTACACAAGTTCAAGCCACTTGAAAAGTTCCACGCATATAGGAATTTCATTTACATCACTGCATGTGGGGATGAACACAAGTAAGAGCTCCAATCCTATTACAAACTCACAGAGGAGGAAATGGAAGAAATAACCAAGGAATGGCCTGCAAAGTTCCTTGTACCAGTCGAACAGGAAGAAATCTCCAACCCCGACCTCATCAACAGTCCTGTAGTCACTCAAGAAGAGTATGATGGACCCAACAATAGTAGAAGGAAGAAGAAGGAAGAAATACATGAAATGAATAGTGCATCAAAGGAAACTACACTAGATTCACTAGAAGGAGGAAGAGATGACGAAGTAGACATGAAAGAGAACAAAGGGGAAGAAAACAAATAGGAACATGGCTAAGTGACACCGCCTAAGGATCCCATCATGAAGGATGAGACATCCAATAAAAGAAAGGTTTCCCCGAAGAAACCATCAGCACAAAAGAAATCACGAGAAAATAAGCCTGAATTACAGACTGAACTCACGATGGATGATATTGACCTTATCATCACAACTGTATCAGACACCTCGAAGGAAATTTTGCAGCGAAATGAAGTCAAACATGAGACAATATTTGACAGGATTGAGGCAGAGATCAAAAGGGTACAACAATCTCTCTACTCGAGTCGCACAGTGTCTACAATGCCATCATCGTCATCCAAAGGTATAGAAGTAGGAGATGAGCCTGCCTAGCTACGCATATTAGCAGATTCGACAGAAGCTTTCCTTCGTCGGGACCAGGAGGAAAAGGAGCAGGCCACAAAGGCATTAAATCAAGCAAAGGAGGAAGCCTTAGAGCAATGTCAGATTGTGCAACAAGAGAAATATGACCTCCAGGTGAAGTTTGCAGATGATAAAGCACAGATCTAAAAGGAAAAACAAAAAATTCTCATAGAGTAGATGAGAGTCAAGGAGGAAGTCACCAGAGCACATCGCTTTGTGCTGGGCCTCGCACAGATAGAAGAAGACACAGTGGATATTCAAGTGGAGAAGCTCGCTGAAGCTATTCAAAAACTTCAAGCAAGAGTGGCAGAATTGGAACTGCAAGCAGTGCCAAGCACTCCATAGGAAGTGTAAGACCAAAGAGAAGAAAATACCTGGAGCACAATAGAAAGAATCAAGGCGTTGGACTTGGAATGTAAGCTACTTAGCAACCTCACTGCGTAGACCTATGAGCGCCTCGTAGAGGACCCATAAATAAGAGAATTAGAAGCACAACTTCAAGAGGCAAAGCAACAAACATCAACAGTGCAAGCGTAGATGAAACTCCTTTCAGAAGTCGAGAAGATGAAAAGGTCACAAGAACAACACGCAGTTCAACAAGAGGTCCATGCCATCCAGAATAAAGTCATGGAAGTGACCCAGAGACTTCAGCTGGTACAGGATGAACCTTACACACTTTTTGAGGAAATAGAGGGATAAGGAGCATAGCTAGAACAAGTGGTCACCTCAGTGGAACAACGATTAGAAGGACCTGTCACCAAGAAGGTCATTCAAGAGTTCATTGAGAGGGAGGCTCTGGCGAAACAAAAAGTCAAGGTATCTTGATCCAAGATCGAGGCCTTCGAAGTAGAGTTTCCCAGGTCAGAGTGACTTGGGATGAGTCACAGGTGAGTTTTGGGGGCGTGTTGGCCCTCAAACAAGTTTTGGAGAGCCTTGGTCATGTTTGACCATTTTTGGGACTTCGACAGGCTGGTCAAAGATGAAGCACTCAGGCGAAGCGGAGATCACAGTATCTCGCCCCCTTTTGTGGTATTTTTGGGGATTAGGGTTTATGTAATGAGTATGGGATGTCAACCCATGGGTTTACCCATGTTTAGGCCCCATTTGTAATGTATAAATAGATATCTAGGCGATGTAGGAAGGAGTCAGTTGTAAGCCAATGAGCTAAGTGGAAATAGTGTAAAGGCTTTGTGCATACCGTGTGTTGAGAACTTGCAGAGTTAAATGCAAGTGATTGTAAGAAGGCTCTGTGTTGTTCCAAGCTCGACAAAGGAGGATCTGGAAAGGTGCATGCATATATCCTGTCCTATGCAGAGTTGGTTTTGTGGCTCTGTGCATTGAAAGAAGATAATAAAGAGAAGAAGAGTTGGTGGACATAGCCCCACGCTAGGGGTGAACCACATATATCCTGTGTTGTGATTGCTTTGTGTTATTAATGTGATTTATGCTTAATGATGAATCTTTATGTTTATTAGATGCATCTAATATAGTATCTTAGTGCTTAGTGATATGAATAAATGCTACGTCTGATCCATCTCTATGTGCTAAGTTCTTGGATGTGTTAGATCTTGTTGAATACTGCGTTGTTCTGTAATTAGGGTTTTACATGTGAATTGGATAAAAATTTAAAGACTAATGAATGTTAATTGCTAAGTGATCTGTTAAGTATTGTGATCATAGATCTATGTCCCAGCTAGGTTGTAGACACTTGAGTCCTACAACCCCCCCTGCCTCTACCTCAGGTGAGACTTCATTTTCTTCATAGGTGTTTCCGAAAGGGTCGGTAGTTAGGGTTTTGTTGGTGCGCTGTTAAAGCATTGAACCCTGGGTCTACCCTTGTGCCAATAATCTCAAAATGTTAAAATAAAGGATGGAATATACATAGGTTTGATACTTTGAATCCTTTTAGGGGAATTTACTAAAATGGATTATCTCTATAAGCATTCTGACTAGTATTGTTTATTGTTGGATTACTGAGCCGGGG
>ML780399.1:315164-329740 GCA_009831015.1 Picea engelmannii
TCCATATTTACTTCTTATCAACCATGACAAAACAATAATGAGTCATATTTACATCAAAAAATATTGGGTCCATTACCCAAACCTTTGTGCTACGGGGCTTTCTTCAAGGGTTGACATCAATGACAACCAACCTTAATCAACAATTATCATACTACCAAAACTAAAAATCAAATCACAATATCAAGGATCTTTGAAGTAACAAAAAGTTTATAAAAAAAATGGTACATACATTTGACAAGTAATTCACTCCCTCTGTCTCCATTTCCTCGAGAAGCTTCATTTACAAATGTCATCATCACCTCTATAAATCATTTTCAAATGGTAGAAACTGACATAAATGGAAAATTCAGAAAAATTCCAGTTACTTGCTTTTGGATCAAAAGTGGAAGAGATTTCAGCAGAGCAGCTTCCCATGGTGAAACTAATGATGGACATTTTTGAGTACTTATGCCTTCTTTTAGTAAGCCCTTTATTTCCTATACAAATAAATAAATTTTCATAATCACTACAGTACATAAGTTGTAAAGTAATTCTATGGAAACTATAAAGACAATTATGTGTTGAAAGAAGTAAATTGAAAGATGCTTACAAACCTATCTGAGAAGTTGACTATCCACAATATTCTCAATGAGGCCTTCCGATAGTACAATGACACCATGATATTTACCTACAATATGCCAAGATAACAAGGCATGTTAAAATATTAATGTCAAATTTGACAATGGTGTTGGCCAGTTGTTTTGCAGTACTGCCATTTTGGTTTATGATTTTTCTATATGCCTCTCTTATAAATAAAAGGACACATTTTGCGATGTTGTATGAAGCAAGTCAATGTTATGGTGCATCATTCTTGTTCCAATGTGTGTTGATCTTGATAGTGTGTGTTCACTTTTCTAACATGGCTTCAAAATTTCATAAATATGCTTGGAGTTAAGAAGAACCATTTCGACATTAAGAGGGAATTTTTTGAACTGATGCCAAATTGACATTAAGGACGAATGTTAAATATTAATGTCAATTTGACAATGGTGTGACCCAGTTGTTTTTCAATACTGTCATTTTTGGCCTATGGTTTCTTTATATGCTTCTCTTCTATACAAGATACCCTACATTATAATGGTGCATAATTCTTTTTCAGTTGTGTATTGATCTCAACTGCGTGTGCTTGCTTTTCTAAAAAGGCATTCATAGCATTTAAAATTATAAATCGATTAACAATATGAAGTGGAGGGGATGCTCAAGAATTTAGGCAACTAATGCCAAGCAAAATAGAATATGTCAAAGAGGGACAACCAACAAGTTACAATCACATTCCTTGAATCAACCAGCCATTGGATAACAAAATGTCAAAATTTTCACTATATGAGGAATAAGATAATGTTATTACCCTTCTCTGCACGGGTTTGAACACCATCACAAATGCGATTAGTCACTTAAGAAAGAATCATATTTTATGAGGCAACTTCCTCTCTGAGAATCACCCACACCCACAATTTCATTGATGCAAACTGAATGAGTTGTTAAGGAATCCAAGAATTGCAGAAGAGCAAGAGGGATCCTTATCCAAACATGTTCCAAGTTAGAACACAGTTTTACCAGATTTGGATGTGATTGAAAAGAACACTCCAGAGCAACATGTGATGTCTCTTTCTCGATGATGCACGCAGTCCAGCATACCCTGCAGGGTCCCTGCACCCAACCTCCCGGTCTTTAATGATCGTTCAAATTCCCCTTCGAGCCGGAGCGACTCTTTCGATTCCCACTGTGGAATCTCTGTTAAAAACCCGATCCACAGGTCCTTTTTTTTTTCCTGTCATGGCCTTTGCATACGACCACTTCTCTTTTCACAACAGGAAATGCATATATTTCGGGGTTTCCTAATCCCCGATGCCGAGAGTTCTCTGTCCTCTTGAATCCCCGATCTCCGATTTACCAATTTCCTGATGTGGCTCTCCTATCGGGGCCTTTCCCGAAGGCTTTGATCGCTGCCACATGTCCCCTCAAGATGGACGGTCCTGATCGCCTCTCGCGATTTCATAACTCCAAATGTCTCGAGTGCCTCGTCTTCAGGACTCGCAAAACGTTGAACCCCGATGCGCCGGTTTGAATTTTCTATCGGGACTTTCCCCGATAGTCTGGATCTTCACCACGTGTCCCCAACAGATGGACGACCCTGATCCAATCTCGCATTTTTGGGATTTGCGATGCCTCAATGACATAAATTCTTTGTCAACTCAAAACCCCGGTCGCCGAAATACCGACGGGTTGCTCGATCTCCGCCACGGGTCTCCACAAACGGACGACTCGGATTCAATTTCGGGATTTTCACTATGGATTTAATCGATCTCTTGTCCACAGAAATTCCGATTTGCCGAGTCCCGAAACTCCGATGGAGTCTTCCCTTTCGGGACTTTTCCTGAGATCTTAGATCTTCGCCACGCGTCCCCTCAAGATGGACGGTCCTGATTAACTCTCATGATTTCACGACATCAAATGCCGAAATGTCCCGGCATCTTGCCCCTTCGATCTCCGAAATGCCGATGGGCTCCCGATATCGCCCACGTGTCCCAACTAATGGACGGCTCAGATCGTTCCGGGGACTTTCACCATGGAGATTTTCGATCTCATGTCATCATGACTCCCGATTTCACGAATGCCAATATCCTGATGGCCACGCCTCTCGTCGGGATTTTCAACCTCCTGTTCATGAAGGTAAACCTCGTGTAGCTCCTATCAGATCCGACGACTGACGGGTAATTGGACCAAGATCCGACGGTCTAGATCCATCCTTCCTGTGTGCTTACTCCAGAGGCTAAACTCCGCGCGTCTTCACCTGATCCAACGACTGACGGGTATCTGAGTGAGATCCGACGACTGAGGATCTCCTCTTCTGTGCACTCACTCTGATGCTCTCTGGACGTGAAAAAATTCCAACGGTCCAGATCTCTTCGGTTGATCCAACGGCCGACGTTGCTCCTCCAGAGCTTTTGCGCTTTCTTCCTGCACTTGGAAAAACTCCAAATTTCCAAAGGCCTCGACCTTCCCTCCTTTTTCTCTGTGAGCTCCACGAATTCGAGTCCTCGCCCCCGCGTATGAAAACGCTATCTCTCCTGAGATTTATAGACTCTGAACTCCTCCAAAGAGTTCTTCAACCTCTGTATTCCTTGCAACCATGACTTTATGCATCGAAAGCAATGTCCCTTTTGAGCTTCTGCACCCGAATCCTTAAGGGACTCTATGACTCCTGCGCCTCTACAGGGTCTTCACGCACATAAAGCGCTTATCCATCCTGAGATTTCCAAACACTCAATTCTTTAAGGAAATAAATCCTTTTTCCTTTCTCCCTCAGATGGAGAATGAAATGCCTTCCGGGCTATCTTCTGCTCAAGCAACCTGATTGCTGAGTCTTTCAGGGTGTTCAACAACCCTGCCGAAATCCTTCAGTGGATTCTTCCTCTAATTCCAGAACTCAAATATTTCTCTTCTCTTATGTGCCTGTTTTCACAATGTCTCAATGCCTCCTAGTAGAGTGTCTTCTCCCAGAACTTCCAACAATTCTGTACTCTTTTGTGCACCTATGCACCTTCTCAATGCCCACTTAGCAGATCTCTCAGAATCCTCAGTGATTCTAGTTCTCCTTGAACTCACAGTAGAGTTCTTCTGCAACACTCTGTGCCTATGCTCAATTCCCTCCTGGCAGAGTGTCAAGAGTCCTCAGTGATTCTGACTTCTTAAGAACTCACAACAGAGTTCTTCTCAATACACCACTGTGCATATGCTCAATGCCCACTTGGCAGAGCTTCACAGAACTCCCTCAGAGATTCTGTCTGCAACTATGTTCTTCTCCACATCCTTGCCTCCTGAGGTATTCAACAACCTCATAGGTGTTCTCCTGAGTTGTTGATTTTAGCTGTGTGCCCACCTGGCACATCTTTGTCTGAATCCGCAGAGTTCAGAAGTGCTTCTGTGCACTGGTATTCAGAGACCACAGTACTCTGTCACGCCCTCCTGGCATGAAACCACAAAGAAACTCAAGCCTGAAAATAAAACACACTCCTACAAATGCATGATAACAACATACATTCATAGCATAATAGAACACTCACAGACATTCATTCAACACATAATACATGCAGGAAAAACGACTTCTGTTTATATTAAATGGAAAATGCCTATTTGTAAAAGGTGTTCCTGAGCACGGCCTGTAACAAGGGCTCGTCTATTCTCTCTTCTGCTGTCTACTCGTAGACTCCCTATCTCAACTAACTATCAAAGAGATACCATTGATATTTTTACATGAGGAGGCTCTTCGAGCTCTTCCCTCCAACCTACCTACCCTATTCAATTAAGTTGAATGGGTTGTCTAGTCCAGCATCTGGATCTAGATCTCAGCCTTACAAACATTAAAGGCCTACCTATTCTAATGCCTACACAAAAGCACGGCTCAATGGCTCAACAGCCTAAACATTTAATTTTCACAATTACAAAATTGAAGATGAGGGCTGCGCCTCTCTTCAGCCTTGAATGCACACGCTGACATGGCTGGCTGGCTGACGTGGAGAGATGCTCCTGCATCATACTCCTCAGCTGCAAAATCATGAGCTCCTGCTCATGAGCTTCCCTATCTCAGCTGTTGAAATCCTCCCGGATCCCAAATCATTCTCTGGAGCTGTTCATGTGCTCCATTCTGCTGCTGTTGCTGCTTTTGCGCTGCTGCTGCTTCCTTCCTTCTGCTTAGCCTCTCCTTGCTGACAGTTCCTACTGATTGGATCATCAACTCTCTGATCATGTCGATCACTTCATCCAACTGCTCCAATGGTTGGCTCTGTTCATGCAGTCTCCTCAGCTGCAAATTTTTTTGGCACATGGGAAGATCACTATGATCTCCCATGCCTTGTTCATCATCTGCTTCCAACCTCACTTGTTGGATGTTCCTACTCTACACCTTCACCCTTCTCTCCATGGATTCTATCTATTCCCATAGATCAGCAAAGAAAATGTTGTCTACCTCTTCTTCTTTTTCTGCTGCAAACTCCCATGTTGAAGTCTTTTCAGCTTCCTGGCTGAAAATATTGAGCCATTCCTCAGAATGCTCATTTTCCTCTCTTGCTCAGGCAACCTTAGATATCTGCTCCAATTCTTCTTTAACAGTATCATCTAGCTGTCCTTCTATTGTTGCTGCATATGCAACACAGATTTCTGCCTCCCCTAAGCTAAGTGGTAGGGGTAATTCAATTCCCTCAATCATCAAAAGATTTCTCTGATCTTCCTCCTTTGCTAGCTGGATTTGGTGATCTAAATCCATCTCTGAGCTCATCTTCTCTGTCAGCTCTTCTGGCTGATTCCAACTCATCTACTCATCCCTGCCCATCTGGCAATATGGGATCTGTTCACTATCCTCCTTGCAGATTATGAGATCAACTGATCCTATCTTTATCAACACTCCTTGCTGAATTGAACTCACCTCCGAGTCCATGAGACTTTCAGATAGTCTCGAGTGCTTATCTCTGCCCACCTAGAAATTTGAGATGCTTCCACTACCCTTCTGGCAGTCTTCAAGATCCCGCAACAACCTCATTTCATTGCCTAGCTGGCAATGTGAAATTCCCTGGCTATCCTCATGACAGTCTTTGAGATCCTGCAGTGATCTCAACTCCTTGCCCACCTGGAAAACTGGAATTTCCTCTCTGCCCTCTTGGCAGTGCTTGAGATCTTCAACTGATCTCATTTCACTGAGATCTCTCCCAGTTTCTGGTTCACATACCTGAACCATTTCCTCCGGTCCATCGAGGTTTTCAGCATGCCTCAACCATCCTCTCAACAACCTATGCTGTCTTCTAGCCATCAACTCCTTGACTGACCATTTTATATTTGTCTTCTTCATGGGCCATTCATATACCCATCTTGGTTTTTCTTTTTGCTGCATCCGCAATGCAAGATTTTCTATTTATTTCTTTATATCAACAAGCTCTTCATATATATCATTTTGGCTCCATAGCTCTGAGTTTTTCCTTCCAACATATCTACGACTTTCAGTAGCCATGTTGTTGTCTCTGTCTTCTCTCCTAACAAACCTGCTGCTGTCACTCTGCAACCCTGAGTGTCTTAGCTTCTCCTATAGTCCTCCTAACTGCTTATGGACTGTTGCCTACTTGCAAACAAATCCTTATAGAGTTTTCAGTACTCTGTCTTCTTCCATTTTTTTCCTCGCTTCACCTGAAATATACAAGTGAAGTCCCCATTCTGATACCACTTGATGCAGTGTATCAGAGTGCTCTTTTTCCTCTTGCTTCTCTTGCCTAAAATCTACAGGCAATAATCAAGCTCTAATACCACTTGATGCACGCAGTCTAGCATACCCCACAGGGTCCCTGCGCTCGACCTCCCGATCTTTAAGGATCGTTCAAATTCCCCTTCGAGCCAGAGCGACTCTTTTGATTCCCACTATGGAATCTCTGTTAAAAACCCGATCCACAGGTCCTTTTTTTTCCTATCACGACCTTTGCATATGACCACTGCTCTTTTCACAATAGGAAATGCATATATTTCGGGGTTCGGGGTTTCCTAATCCTCGATGCTGAGAGTTCTCTGTCCTCTTGAATCCCCGATCTCTGATTTACCGATTTCCTGATGTGGCTCTCCTATCGGGACCTTTCCCGAAGGCTTCGATCGCTGCCATGTGTCCCCTCAAGATGGACAGTCCTGATCGCCTCTCACGATTTTGCAACTCCAAATGTCCCGGGTGCCTCATCTTCAGGACTCGTGAAACGCCGAACCCCGATGCGCCGGTTTGACTTTTGTATCGGGACTTTCCCCGATAGTCTGGATCTCCACCACGTGTCCCCAACAGATGGACGGCCCTGATCCAATCTCGCGTTTTTAGGATTTGCGATGACCCGATGATAGAAATTCTCTGTCAACTCAAAACCTTGGTCGCCGAAATACCGATGGGTCGCTCGATCTCCGCCACGTGTCTCCACAAACGGACAGCTCGGATTCAATTTCAGGATTTTCACTATGGATTTACCCGATCTCTTGTCCACAAAACTTCCGATTTGTCGAGTCTCAAAACTCCGATGGAGTCTTCCCTTTCGGGACTTTTCTCGAGATCTTAGATCTTCGCCACACGTCCCCTCAAGATGGACAATCCTGATTAACTCTCAGGATTTCACGACATCAAATGCCGAAATGTCCCGGCATCTTGCCCCTTCGATCTTCGAAATGCCGATGGGCTCCCGATATCACCCATGTGTCCCAACTGATGGACGACTCAGATCGTTCTGGGGACTTTCACCATGGATATTTCCGATCTCATTTCATCGTGACTCCTGATTTCACGAATGCCAATATCCCGATGGCCACGCCTCTCGTCAGGATTTTCAACCTCCTATTCATGAAGGTAAACCTCGTGCATCTCCTGTCAGATCTGACGGCTGACGGGTAATTGGACCAAGATCCGACGGTCCATATCCGTCCTTCCTGTGCACTTACTCTAGAGGATAAACTCCGTGCATCTTCACCTAATCCAACGGCTGACGGGTATCTGAGTGAGATCCGACGACTGATGATCTCCTCTTCTGTGCGCTCGCTCTGATGCTCCCTAGATGTGAAAACCTTCCAACGGTCCAGATCTCTTCGGTTGATCCAACGACCGGCGTTGCTCCTCCGGAGCTTTTGCGCTTTCTTCCTGCACTTGAAAAAACTCCAAATTTCCAAAGGCCTCGACCTTCCCTCCTTTTTCTCTGCGAGCTCCACGAATTTGAGTCCTTACCCCTGTGTATGAAACACTGTCTCTCCTGAGCTTTATAGACTTTGAACTCCTCCAAAGAGTTCTTCAACCTCTACACTCCTTGCAACCATGACTCTATGCACCGAAAGAACTGTCCCTCCTAAGCTTCTGCACCCGAATCCTCAAGGGACTCTATGACTCCTATGCCTCTACAGGGTCTTCACGCACATAAAGCGCTTATCCGTCTTGATCTTTCCAAACACTCAATTCTTTAAGGAAATAAATCCTTTTTCCTTTCTCCCTCAGATGAAGAATGCAATGCCTTCCGGGCTATCTTCTGCTCAAGAAACTTGATTGCTGAGTCTTTCAGGGTGTTCAACAACCCTGCCGAAATCCTTCAGTGGATTCTTCCTCTAATTCTAGAACTCAAAGAGTTCTCTTCTCTTTTGTGCCTGTCTGCACAATGTCTCAATGCCTCCTGGCAGAGTGTCTTCTCCCAGAACTTCCAGTAGTTCTGTACTCTTCTGTGCACCTATGCACCTGCTCAATGCCCACTTGGCAGAGCTCTTAGAATCCTCAGTGATTCTGGTTCTCCTTGAACTCATAGTAGAGTTCTTCTACAACAATTTGTGCCTATGCTCAATGCCCTCCTGGCAGAGTGTCAAGAATCCTCAGTGATTCCAACTTCTTAAGAACTCACAGCAAAGTTCTTCTAAATACACCACTGTGCATATTCTCAATGCCCACTTGGCAGAGCTTCACAGAACTCCCTCAGAGATTCTGTCTACAACTGTGTTCTTCTCCACAGCCTTGCCTCCTGAGGTATTCAACAACCTCATAGGTCTTCTCCCGAGTTGTTTATTTCAGTGGTGTGCCCACTTGGAACGTCTTTGTTTGAATCCGTAGAGTTCAGAAGTGCTTCTGTGCACTGGTATTCAGAGACCGCAGTACTCTGTCATGCCTTCTTGGCATGAAACCACAAAGAAACTCAAGCATGAAAATCAAACACACTCCTGCAAATGCATGATAACAACATACATTCATAGCATAATAGAACACTCACAGACATTCATTCAACATAGAATACATGCAGGAAAAACTACTTCTGTTTATATTAAATGGAAAATGCCTATTTGTACAAGGTGTTCCTGAGCATGGCCTGTAAAAAGGTCTCGTATCTTCTCTCTTCTACTCTCTACTCACAGACTCCCTATCTCAACTAACTATCAAAGAGATACCATTGATATTTTTACATGAGAAGGCTCTTCGAGCTCTTCCCTCCAACCTACCTACCCTATTCAATTACATTGAATGGGCTGTCTAGTCCAGCATCTGGATCTAGATCTCAGCCTTACAAACATTAAAGTCCTACCTATTCTAATGCCTTCACAAAAGCACGGCTCTATGGCTCAACAACCTAAACATTTAATTTTCATTCAATTACAAAATTGAAGATGAGGGTTGCGCCTCTCTTCAGCCTTGAATGCATGCGCTGACATGGCTGGCTGGCTGACATGGAGAGATGCTCCTGCATCACTCGATAATCCATATGAATAAATAGTACTGACAAAGTATTGCAAACAAGGAGAATAAATCAAGCATCAATATGGCATGTTCTAGGCACCCATGGATTGGTAGTTCATTGAAAATCAAATTCTAAATTTGTAGATGATTCAAAACCTCAACACAACAATTTCAAAACTGCTCATCTTTAATATTTATAGATGGATCACCACCTTTCAGTATAATATTTATAGATTGATAATCACCTCTTAGTATAAGTTTGATTCAATAAGTAAAACTCTGTAATGAAAGTGTTTTTTTTTTTTATATGGATTATGTTCCACTTTAAATGTGCTTTACTTATATATTAATTGTTTTTTCAATACATAGAATAAATAAATAAAATAAAATACATAGAAATAATAAATAAAATATCATTCTTAGAAAAATTGATATTGCATATCAAATTTGAAAGGTAATATAGGTGTTATTTTGTACACAAATGTTGATAGAAAGAATTGACAAGCAAATAGCAACCCTTTCAGGTACATACTTAGTCCAACATCCTCTCACAATGTGCCCCTACTGGCTCTTTGAAATAGGTATTACATAAAATTCAAACTGTAGCTACACCTTTTTGGATATCATCATGGAGTTCCATCATCAATTATATACATGAATCACTTTTCAATCTTTCTTCCTCTGCTAGACTCCCACAATCAACTCCATTCCCATTTGCAAATATGTTTATGTAATTTTCCAAAAAGTTGGTGCTGACCATTCAATCCACTTTGATAGAGGTTTGCAAGAATTTTTTTTTTCTTATGGAACCAACTTTGTTGGGAAATTTCAAAATATTTTTCATTTAAGGAGCTAATACTTATACACCATAAATTATCTTGTACAAAAAATACTTCCTCATTACATTTCAGCTTAACTTTTACCTCATCCTTTGTTGGATTATGTTCAAAATGTATACAAAATTTCACATCCAGTAGGGGCCTCTCCATAATTTAAGCTTTAGAACATCCTTTAGGCACATCGTTGGATTTGTCCTTTAGAACATCTTTTAGGAACTCACCAGTTTCTTAAATGGGGAGATATAACAATGACTTTAATAGCTAGGTTGATCAATTTCCACCATCCTTTCGATGAGTTTTCTCCTTCATGAAGAGAGTTTCTCACTCTGGTCAACTTCAAAAGTAGAAAACTTCTCTCTTTGAGCAATTGTTTGCTTCTCAGATGATGGATACAATATGGAGCCTATTGGTTTAATTACTGCAAAGAAAAAAATTCTCACAAGGATGACACCTACGAGTCTTCCAGGTTGGACAATAGTGATTTGCAAAATCAGCATTAAGATTGTTTTGAAATATGACATTTGATCGCATAGAGGGCCAAGTTATTTCCAATATTTATGCTCTGCATTTCAAAATCATGAAGAGGATCATCATTGCTTTCCTCCTGTAGCCTATACTATGTATCTATTCCAAGTATAATCCCATTTCCATATGTGATTGATCTCCTTTGATCCATTACTTAAAAATGTGGATGATGGTCTTTTAAAACCTGTGACTTTCTTTGCAAATGATAAAAAATTCTATAGTATGAAAATACCTTGTAGTTAGCAAGTTACGCATATCATTTACCTATTGCCTCATTGATTTTATACCTTGCATCTTGGATATTGTGTTTGAAAGGCTCTCACACTTCACTCTAATTAGACTTTATAGGTTGTGACTTCCATTTGAACACCACCTTCTTATTACAATTTACAGCCTGGTTGTTCTAAGTCTAGTCCAAGCAAGGCTTACCCATTTTTTAAAGTTTTTACTCCAAGGTTTACCTTTGCAACATACTCCTGTAGCAGCCAAAAGTTAAAGATTGGCCTGATTTATTTCATTCCTCAAAATTTGTGAATTATAACCTATTCTACAAGGCATTGGGCTGCAACTCAATATCACAAAATAACCTTAGAATTGGCATACCATTACATTTTATATATTTCACCTATTACTCCATTCCCATTCAAGTACTCCATGATCCATTATGGTACAGTAACATGACTTGTAGGTATCATTAGAATTGAAGGATCAACTTGTCAATGTCCCAAGGCCACTTTAAATAATACTTAACCATTCAAGACTTGTTGTATAAAAAGTTGATTATCCCTCATTTCTAGGGCATATCCCTTGAAACTACAAGTCAAGTTCATTTGGGAGATCATAATGTGTTGTCTCATTTTTAAACATAAAGGTATTATGATCCTGGGAGTTCATCAAAATAAGAGGTAATAAAATAATGATAACCCTACCACAAGGATCATGCCACAAATCAGTTATATCATTTGACTTTGCTTATGGCCCATGGTTAATTCCAACTAAAATACCAATTGTATTGCTACTTATCTTTGGGATAATTAGACTTGTTGTAGGATAGAATAGCCATTATTCACTTGCTTATCATTTATTAAAAGAGATATCTAGAATCTAATGAGGGGACACAACAAGTCTGTCTTGTTGCTCAAAACAACCATGTCAACCTTGATCACCAACACTGGTGAAGCAAAGAAGATGAAGGAAAACAAGTTTCCTAAGTTTCAATTGATGTCTCATAAATCCCCATCAAGGAGAGTAGCAATCATTTTTCAAGGAGCTATGTGATACAATATTCACCTCACGAAATCTGGAATACCTCTCATATCTTTGAACTACAACTCTCTTAACTTTAAGCATGCACACAATTTTGTGTAGGCTATACCACAGAACCTGAAATTGAGTATTTGTGATTTTTGGTATGGGGATTGATTACATTAAAAACTATATGACTATAAATCATCTCAAATATCTAGGTCATTATTTCAAAGAAATAGCTTGATTATCAAATTCTTGTGGCAATGACCTTGCATGGATCAGAGTTGGGACAATCCACTTTTGGAAGACCAAATAGATAGATATTTCAAACCTAGTCCTAGGGAATATTCTCCCATGAATCTATTTTACAACCCAACTGGAATCATGTCATTTCAATATCATACGAAAAAGTTATGCCCTAAATACTAACTACCTATCCTAAATATGCACCCTTAAAAATCTGTTTCCTAGGTTGTTCATTGATATACTTGACCTACCAATTCTTCACATTTCTAAAACTTGTTTCTACTATATATAACTACTTGAATATAATTTCATACCCAATTGTAAACAATTAAATATGTTATCAGACAAAAAAATTATGATAAAAACCATGACTGTTGGTCTAAGCTGGAAATTGAAAACAACAATACCCTGAAGCCTGTTTCTTAGCATGTTTGACATATTATTTCAAATTCATTTCAAAACCTGTTGATAGTGGATATATATCCATGAATCCACTTTAATATGCCTTTGGAATGAATCTAATCATACATCAAACTAAAAATTTATCATTGAAACATTGACGAGTAGTCTTGGTAGTAGGCAAGCATAGTAAACTCAAGGGATGGTATATAGATTGTGACAAAGGAATAACTATTGTGTATGTGGGTGCTTGTTTATTTTTGAAAGGTAATAAAAATTTGGAAGGTAATATAGGTTTTATTTGTTACACAACTACTGATAGAAATAATTGACCAACAAATAACAACTATATGGGGTACGAAATTAGTCCAACATCCTCTCGCAATGCACCCCTAGTGGCTCTTTGAAATAACTATTACATAAAATTCAGACTCTAGATTCACCTTTTTGGATATCATCGTGGAGTGCCATCATCAATTATATATAGGAATCACTTTTGAAGGATTATTCCTCTGCTAGACAAGCATTATTCCTTGTGCAGTGTGCTTGTGGATGTGGATGCTTGTGTATTTTTGTCCCTACAGGTTGCAACCTAGTGAATGAATGTTGGTTTTATTTAGCTAGTTTAGTTAGCAATATTGTCATTATTGTGACTTAATCTAGCCAGCTTTATGGTACCCACCTACAAACAAGATAAAGTTAGTGATCCATGTGCATGTACTAGTTACAATTAAGGGAAACCAAGATTGGTCTTAACCTTAGGCTAAGCATTGGCTTTGTCATTTGGGTGATAATTCAATGAAATTGGTACATGATCATAAGGCATAGGGGGGTTATCTTGGAACTCATACAAGCTATTATAACCCATGAAATAGGTTAAACTATTGCAAATGCCTAAAAATTAAGTGAATGGTGTGTACCATCTTTCTTAAGATATTGGTTAGCTATGTTTTTCTTGGGAAAATAAGATATGATATTATTACTCCTTTGATCTAATGGTAGATATTTCACATGAATATATTTCATTCAATTTTTCCCTAGCATCGTCCTCATTTTTTCCATTTCGAATCAACCTTCATGTGCTTTGATCTAGGGTGATTTTGTTGGGCCAATTTAAAGAAAATAAATTATCCTCTTGGGGTCAAACATCAGTGCCAAGAAATGGATTCAAAGAAAGTGATGTAAAATCAATTATTTCATCAAAGTCAAATCCAATGGAGCCACAATCCAATGCAAAATAGGTAGGCTCGATTTTCTGAAGATAAGCTTGTCTTCTTACTATACTATGTTTGTGTGGATTGCATTGAGTCTGTAACATAGTTGGGTGTTTAATCTTGTCTTCATTTACCCTCAATAATCTCATCCTTTCCCCCTCATAACAAACCTCCATTAATAGTACTTTCCTTTTCTTTGAATGCATTCTAAACTTGTTAGCGAATCCATGCAATAACTAGTATTTCTTGGTCATATTGCATGAAAAATATAGTGAGTGGAATGCTAACAAATTTGCACGAACAATTGTTATTTGTGTGTATAACGTATATCATCACCAATAAACCTTATTACAACAAACAACAAAAATTTTAAGTGGGCTGAATGTTTCTATATTACAAAGAGTATCTTTGCTATCCACTCTGCATGATGTCAAACAAGGGGATATCATGGCTATTTACATACATAATGATATAGAAACAGAGTCTGATTCTAGAGATTCAAATTAAGGGAAACCAAGGGAAACCAAGAGTGGTCTTAACCTTAGGCTAAGCATTAGCTTTGTCATTGTATGTGGTTGAATGGGTGAAAATTAAAGGCAATTGGTATATGATAATTGTTAGAAAAACAGGACCGCAGAGCAATAAAATAAAACAAATGCAGAAAAAAAAAACACATAAGACACACAATACAAGAGAGACACAGATTTATGTGGTTCACCCAGTGTGGGCTACATCCACCAGAGAAATTGCCAGGTCCTTCCTTTATTATTATCCAGCAAATGAAGGGATACAACCTACAGCAAAACCTGCTGTAACTTCCTCTTCTTTCTCTCACAGTCTCCTCTCTCAGAA
>ML780399.1:374127-405739 GCA_009831015.1 Picea engelmannii
ACCCCAACTGTAAATGTAAATGCAAATGTACTTAAGTTGGTGAGTTGTTTGATATCATTTTTGCATGCACCTTCCATGGTATAGTGCGCACATGTACTTCGCACTAAATTGATGAAGTGTGCACATTCCAAGAGACCATGCACAACAAACCAAGTGCGCACAATTTTTACGCCAGAAAGCCTTTGTGTATATGTTGTGCTTTATAAGTTGGTGAGACAATTATTATAAGCTAGGAGGCTTATGTGTTGAATTAGGCCAGAAAGCCTAGATACTAAAGGCCAATGAGCCTATTTTTCTATATGTATTATCATTAATATAATACATCATTGTGTGTAGAATGACCATGATAAAAGAGTATGGGGGACTAAAACCCACTAGCTAGGAAAAGGGGGCTAAAAGTTAAGGACAAGGGGCTAAGATAGGGAGCTTAAGCCAAAAACAAATATTATATTAATATTCCTTAAAGTATAAAGTATGGATAATTATTTTATCCTAATTTCTAAGGATGAGGACAAGTGGCTTAAGTAGTTATCAACATGACAATTGTCAAGTTGGGAACATGTATACATATAGCTTGGACTTAGTTCATTTGGACATTCATTCCATCATCATGGAGTCACTCATTAAACTATCCTCCATAACTTCCTATACCTATATCCATACCCATACCTGTACCTGTATCTGTACCTGTATCTGTACTCATACCCGTACCCATACCTGGTTAGCTTAGGAGCTGGACTAAAGAAGCGGGTTTTTAGGCCCATGGGATATTGAAGAGGTGGGTTGTCAGGCCTGTGACCAATTCTCTCTAGGTGAGAGAATTGTTGGTAATTGATTTCCCGAAGGTGCCAAATTGAAACTATAGGGCTCTGAGACTTCTTGTCTGGCCTGTTGCTAAAGCCTCAGAAAGGAATGGGTGCACTTACTGGGGTGGGAAAGGCATGTGGGGAATGACGGACTGTAGGATGTTAGTTTGAGTTGGCACATGTGACAAAGTTTTTTCTGTAGTCTGAGATACATCAGCTTGGTTAGGAATCCATTTACCCGGGTGGAGTTTAGTCCCATCTTGAGGGTGATCCACTGCTGAGAGTGATGAGCAGTGTGGTCTAAGGATGGGAGGTTTGTGGAAGGTATGCACATATTTGGTGATATTTTTACCAAGATAAGTGTCAATTGTGTGTTAAATTACATGCTGCATTATTATTTATGCGTTTATTTTTATGGGTTTTTCCTGTGTGTGTTGCATGTGCATTTTTATTATTATTCTGTATGAATATGTGCATTTACATAATGTATGTTTCTGTTTTAAGTTATATATATAAAGTTCCACAAGAGTTTCTACGTGTATATGTTTTAATTTGTATACAGTTCGAAAATATTATGTGGCATAACCTAGTTGGATGATGGGAATGGTACAATATGGTATCAGAGCTCTAGTTTTCAACATTGAGCCTGGATGGGCCGAGAAAGATGAATTGAAGTGAAATTTCACTGAGAATTGATTTCAAAGTGGCCAAATTTCAAGTTATAGAGCATCCATGGTAAAAATTAGAAGCAATTACGTGGAATTGGGCAAAAGCCCCAATTTCTGTTGTTAAATTCATGGGAAAATTGAGACATTTGGCCAAGTGGTGAGATATTCTTAATTTAATATATTTTCTAGCAAATTCAGACCTGGAATTGGTCAAATTTGAAGTTACAGGGAAGCCATGATAGATGGAGAGATATTAGTTGATTAAAATTCTCAATTTGTGAGTTGAGTTTGGGAAACATTTGTTCCAGGAGTGTCAACCAACAACTATTTGTTGTTGCAGAGGTTGAATTGGTGTTATTGGGGTGAAATTGAACAAAATTTCATAGTTGCATAATGTCTATGGTGAAAATTGGAAAATTTTTGGCAAAAGCCCCAATTTTTGCAGCGGAATTCATGAGGAATTGATGTGCATAAAAATGAATGTGCACAGGTGTGCGCACTAAAAATACATGATGTGCAGTGAAAATATTGTGATGTGTGGAAAATAAGGGTGCGTGGATGTGAGTGCTAAAATTTGGCGCTGCGTGATGCAGAGTGGTAATGCATGAAAAATAATGGTGCGCGGGTATGCACACTTAAATTTGGCGCTGCGCGGTGCAAAGTGGTAATCCGCGAAAAATATTGGCCCACAGGTGTGCGCACTTAGATTTGGTGTTGCACGGTGCAGAGGGGTAATGTGCGGAAAATATTGGTGCACGGGTTTGTGCACTTAAATTTGGCACTGCGTGGTGCAGAGTGGTAATGCGTGGAAAATATTGGCACGCGAGTGCACACACTTAAATTTGGTGCTGCGTGGTGCATAGTGGTAATGTGTGGAAAATAAAGGTGTGCGGATGTGTGCACTAAATGTAGCATTGCGCGATGCATATTGGGTGTGTGCACACATAATATTAGCATGCATGGTGTGTGCAATATTGGAAGAGCGTAGAGGAATTTTGTTGGTGCGCGTGCAATGTGGGTATATTCCTGTTGCGTGATAGTTTAATTAATGGTGCACACAAAGTAATGGTGCGTAGTGGGAGCGTACTAAAATTTGGCATGGTGTAGTGCGTAGATTGCAATGGGCGTGAAATATTAGCATGTGACACAAGAATTGCGCACAACATGTATTAGTGCATGAACCAAAATTGTGCATGGTAGATATTGGCGCGCGACACAAAAGTAGTGCACACTAGTTATTGGCTTGACAAAGAAGTGATCCACATTGGTTATAGGTGCGGGAAGAATGCGTTACCTTATGGTGTTACTACACATGATAAATATGGGTGTACATGTTCAAATTTGTGTGCGCGAAGTTATTTGGACGGTCTACAACAACAGAAAACCAGTGAATTTCTGCGACATTTTTTTTACTGTTTGAAGGTCATCTTTTTGCAGCGCATTTTTGAGGCTCTAAACAACGTTTTTAGCTACTCAAAAACCCCGATAATAGAGTGTAACTTAGTACAATCTGTCTCTGCAACTCAAATGAAAGAGTCCAGAGAGATATTTCTAATGGTGTAAATCGTTCATCAAATAGAGCTTTTATGAGGAAGTTACAAGAAAACAATGGAGGGTAAATTTTAAGACCCAACTAACTTCGAAGGGCCATAAATTTCGGCTCAAGACTCTGAATTGAGGATGGAATTAGGCATTGGAAAATTCTTGGACAATAAAATATAATTATTCACCCAAAAAATTGATTTGGGCATTCAATTTTCAGGAAATCATAAGAAATAATTCAGATGCATTATTGAACCAAAATGATTCATATTTTCATGAAATTGTTGAAACAATTAGCCTGACAAAGTTCTGTTGGCTGCACATTTTTGTAGATTTAACAACAACTAGATCAGATCAAGATCAACATAGAGTGTAGAGGAATGGAAGATGCACATAGGGCTTATATCCAGGAAGATGATATTAGAGGGATGGATGTCCATATGGGTATTGAAGGAAAAAAATCTAATGGACATGGAGAAGGAAAAGATGAAAACATGAATATGGTAGTGTTATGAGGAAAATATCTCTATGGCTAGGGGCAAACCAAAACAGACAGAAATGATTGCAGAAATCAACTCTATTCTCAATTATGCTATATAAACAAATATGCTAGCAAGACAATATAAAAGGCCTACCTCGTCCAGACATTCAATGAAGTCCATTGTTGAACACTTGACCCAAAGCAATATACCTGCAACTAGTCCTCAATAACCAAGCAAAGAAAGCATATGATGATAATATATGATGTCATCACATTCAATAGAATAATCCATTAATATACATAACAATTACACCGATGGAATAATAATTCAAATATTTGCAAGATACCAATTGGAAGGGAAAATAGTATTTCTATTAATATATGATCAGAAGAAGTGAAAAAGTTACAAACTTCCATGTCGGCACGGTTCATAATCGAGAAACTAAGTTCCTTCCAGCTGGGCCTCCACCACTTCAATCCTCCACCAAAGGCAAGCTAATGTAAGAGAGACAATAGAGTTCTCAATCAATAATGGAAGAGCTTGGGGGATGAACACTGTGTTTAGACTTAAAGGACAAAGGGATGCAGACTCAATGTGAAGTGAATAATTCCTCCATAGTAACTTTGCTCTCAAAGTTGAATTCTTTCTCCTCTTTTCCATAGCTCGGAATTGACCCATTTATAGCCTTCAAATGGAATTGAAGGGCCGAGTCAAAACGTTTCCAGTATATGTGATAGTGACGCAGCCCTCCTCGACCCACAGATCGGAAGGTCCATGCACACAGGATCTTTCCTTTACCACTGGCCCGAAGAGCTTTCAGAAATGGCTCTTCTATTTCCCACTCGGGAAATCTACACCCACAACTAACTTCGAGAAATTCCCCTTTTATACCTCGGGAGGCCGGACTTCGTACCTTCGCAAATCCATAGGTCAAGTACCTTGTCTCCAATCTCCGACACCCGAAAACAGTCAACGCTGACCCTTCCTCTTTCCCTTTCAGGATTTTCCTTATTGCGATTTCGGTGGTCCCGGTGTCAAGCAACTTGTTCCCGCGATTCCCAAAACCCGATTTTCCAAAATTCCGATGTGCTCACAAGGTTGACTTTTCAACGCCCCTTCACTTCTGTCAGGACTTCAGACTTCGCAATATCGTGAATCCTAATGCAAGGAAATCAGATCTTTACCCCGCGAAAACCTGAAATGGTCAACGGAATTGACTCCATGTCAGTGGTGCACCACCTATCTGCCTCGCTGACTCCTCTAGTCACACACCGTCCTTTTAGCCTTCGGGACTTCGTGTTTTGTGATATCACGATTCTCGTTGCAAAGTTTACGGGACTTCCACCTACGAAATCCCGAAATAGTAATCCGCTTGCAAATCCAATGGCCCTTGCGGCTTGGATCTACGGTCCTACTCCTCCTGAGCTTAGAACCTTTCAAAACACTCGTTGTAACTACCCTGCTCCTCTATGAGATCTAACGGCTCACGGACTTCGCAAATTCTCCTTAGAGATTTTTGCCCGTCCATCCTTCCTCTGAGAACCTCCTGCAGTTCGACGTCGCTACACCTTCCTTCAAACTTTCAAGGTACTTGGCCTCTTTGCCTTCCTTCAATGAATTCGAAGGCTTCAAATCCTTTTGAACTTTCTCCGACTCTAAGACTTTCAGAGAAACCCTGCTTGCACTCCTTGCGGCAACCTTTCAAACACTTTCAAATGCTGAAATCCTTCGACTCTGCGCACACCTGCAGCAACAGTCTCTCAATGCTTTGCTCAGGTTCGCTACTCTGAGACTTTACTCGGCCTGCACACTCCTTGCATGACTCTTGTGCCTGACTGCAATTTTGTGGAAATGAGAAAAAAATCTATCTATCCTGAGCTTTCAGAGACAAACCTCTGAACCCTTTTTCAACGCACTCCTTGCGGACAATTCAACTACACTCCTTGCAGGAACTCTTGCTCAGATAGAGAAACAATTGAAACTCATTCCATTACCCTTTCCTTTCAGATTTCAAACATTTAACAAGAAATCATTCATACATAGCATAAAAGCAATTGAATGATAGAAAGAGTAAATCATTCATGAGCATAACATTCAAAAATGCATACACAGAGAATATTTGAACACCATGAGTCTGAATCAAAACCTTCTTATATTAATTCAAAACTTCTGTACATGGAATTTGGCTATACAACTCTCTCTGCTTATCCTCTATGCTCTTCCTCATAATCCTCATGCTACTGTTACAATACACAATGAGGGTGTCTATATCCTGTTTTCCCTCTTGCGCTCTAAAACTGTCAAATCTAACATTCAATTCTATCTACCTTCATTTACTACTATAAATGCCTTCTACCTACTAAGGACGAGAGCAGATCGCTCAAGGTCCATTTACATTTTACGATGGCGCTCCTTCTTAATTATCTTATTTAAGATTGGCGCATTAACTTCAAGACAATTTCAAAATTTGCGTTGGGCGCTTGTCCAACTGTCTTTTGCTTCCGCGCTGGCTCGCTTGAGATGCTCCTGCATCATACTCCATTGCTTGAAAATTTTCATGGGCTCCTATCCATGAGCTCATGCACGGTCTATCCATGACTTTGGATCTCTGCTTCGTTCTCCCAGCTAGCATCTTCAACTGGATGGCCTTTCCACTTGACCAAATATTCAAAGTATTGCTTTCACCTGGTCTTCTTGCTCACTCTTTTGTCCAGTATGCATTACATCTGTGGCTTATCTGCAACTGGCATCTGCTTTGTCCACTGGATCACTGGATGTTCATTTCTTGTCCCTGCTTCCTCAGCTTCATATGGGTACAAATTTGAGATATTGAATATCGAAGAAATTCCGATCCCATCGGGTAATTCAATCTCATAAGCATTCGCCCCACATTTCTTCAAGACCCTATATGGTCCGATTTTCTTCATCTTCAGTTTATTATATGTTCCTCTCGGGAACCTTTCCTTCCTTAAATGTGCCAGAACCAAATCACCAACCTCAAATTGAAGTTGTCTCCTGTGTTGATCTGCTCTACGCTTATATTCCTGGCTTGAACTCTGCAATCGCTCCTTCACCTGGCCGTGAAGTTCCTTCATCGCCTCTGCGAAATCTTTTGCACTAGCTCTCCTAGTTGCAGTCTGTTATGAATCTCTCAATTCAGAAATTCCTCTCAGCTAAACGCCATAGACAATCTGAAATGGACTCTGCCCTATGCTCCTGTTAACTGAGTTGTTATAAGAAAATCCTGCCTATGGTAATATGTTGTCCCACTGGTTGTGGTGTTCTATCACCAGGCTTCTCAGCAAGTCTCCCAGACTTCTGTTCACCACTTCTGTCTATCCATCCGTCTGAGGATGATAAGCTGAACTAAATAATAAGTTAGTTCCCAGCTTCTTCCATAAGGTCCTCCAGAAGTGTCCTATGAAATTTGTGTCTCGATCTGAAACTATACTCCTTGGCAAGCCGTGAAGTTGAATGACTTCTTTGAAAAACAGGTTCGCAATGTGAGTTGCGTCACTGGTTTTCCAACATGGAATGAAGTGTGCCATCTTGGAAAATCTATCCACCACCACAAAGATTGAGTCAAAACATCTTTGTGTTCTTGGCAAACCCAACATGAAATCCATGCTAATTGCATCCCACAGCCTCTCAGGTATGGGCAATGGTTGATAAAACCATGCATTCTGTCTCTTTCCTTTCTAATGCTGGCAAATTCTGCATCTGTTCACGAACCTATTGACATCTGCTCACATTCCTGACCAAAAATATGACTCATTCAGCTTTGCGAACGTCTTGTCATGACCAAAGTGTCCTGCCAATCCTCCACTGTGTTTCTCCTTCAGCAAATTCTCCCTCATGGAGCATTTCAGAATACACAACTGATTACCTTTAAAAAATAATCCTTCTTGGATCATGTATTCTGTCCATTGGCTTCTATCCCTAAGAATTGGATTCTCAGCTGCTTCGTACGCTTCCTAAAAATCTGGATCTTTCCGTACATGTCCCTGAGATCATCAAAACCCAACATTTTGACTCTGAACTCCTGCAATAGCAAACACTTCCTGCTCAAAGCATCAACAACTTTGTTAGTAGTACCAGAAATATGTTTAATCACAAAAGTGAAATTTTGCATGTATTCCACCCATTTGACATGCCTCTGATTCAACTTTTCTTGTTGAGTCACAAACTACAGTGCATGATTGTCACTGTATAAGACAAACTCTTTCGGGATCAAGTAGTGTCTCCATTTCTTCAATGCTTGAATGATAGCATAAAACACCTTATTATAAGTGGAGTATTTCACTTTCGCTTCATTCATCTTCTCGCTGAAGTATGCTATCGGCCTATCCTCTTGACTCAAGACTGCCCCTATTGCAAACCCACTTGCATCACATTTCACTTGAAATGTCTTCTGGAAATCCGGCAACACCAAAATTGGTTGTTCCGTAATTTTCCTCTTCAACATATTAAAAATCTTCTCAGCCTCTTCTGTCCAGTGAAAAGACTTGTGTCTTTTCTTCACTGTGTCCATCATCAGTGCACTAATTCCACTGAAATTCCTAATGAATTTTCGGTAGAAAATAGCCAATCCATGGAAACTTCTCACCTCAAAGGTATTCTTCGGTGATGGCCAATTTTTGATTACCTCCACCTTATCTGGGTCCATCCTCAACTCATCTGTAGAAATAAAAAATCCCAAGTAAATGAGCTCTGTCTTCATGAATGAGGATTTATTCATGTTTATCAACAATTTCTCCTGCTGTAACCTCTCCATCACTGTAGCCAAATGCTTCAGATGCTCTACCACTGTTTTACTGAAAACCAGTATGTCATCCAGATATACGATAACAAATTTTCCGATGAACTCCCTCAGGACTTCGTTCATCAACCTCATGAAGGTACTCGATTCATTTGTTAAGCCAAACGGCATAACAAGCCATTCATACAACCCTTCGTTGGTTTTGAATGATGTCTTCCACTCATCACCTTCTCTCATGCGGATTTGATGATAACCTCTTTTCAAATCAATCTTTGAAAAATACTTTTCTCCACTCAAGCAATCCATCAGATCATCCATCCTTGGCAATGGAAATCGGTACCTGATGGTTATCTTGTTAATCGCCCTTGAGTCAGTACACATCCTCCAGCCTCCATCTTTCTTTGGACTGAGTACTGTTGGAACAGTACATAGACTCAAGCTTTCCCTGACCAAACCTTTGTCCAACAAATCCGTGACTTGTCTTTTGACTTCTTCATTCTCCTGTAGCATCAATCTGTACGCGGCTTTGTTTGGCAAACTGGCTCCTGGTATGAGATCAATATGATGACTCAAACCTCTAATCGGTGGCAACGAATGAGGTAGTTCATCCACTACTATGTCAGCGAACTCTTCCAACAGTTCCTGAACCTCTTCTGGTAAATCATCCACTCTTGTGCTGGTCAAAATAATATTCGGTTTCCTGACCACAATGAGTTGTGGTTCTTCCTTCTTCTTGACCTCTGTAAGAAGTTCCTTCCCACTCATGAGAAGTACAATGTTGCTTACTTTCGGTTTCACCTCCTTATCCTTGATTGGAAGAAACATGTGAGTCCTCCCATTCTTCTCTAGGGTGTATGTGTTCATTCTCCCATCATGAATCAAATTCCTATCATATTTCCATGGTCTACCCAACAATAGATGACAAACATCCATAGGAATGACATCACAAAGTATCTTATCATTATATCCTCCTATCTTGAATTCAAATAAACACTGTTTAGTGACAGTTACCTGATGTCCTTTTTGTAGCCACGAAACTCTGTATGGGCTTGGATGATCAATCGTCTCCAGCTCCATCTTTTCTACCATCTCTGTAGATACGAGATTATCTGTGCTACCACTATCCACAATGACCTTGCATACCCTGTCCTTGGTCTTGCAAGCAGTCTATAAAAGTCTGGTTCTTTGGACCGAACTCTCCACCTCCTTCTCTGGTGTCAAAAGAGCTTTTCACATCATCAACGATATTCCGCCTTCAGTGTCTTCTGCCTCAACATCTCGCCTCTATGCTTCGGCGATGTGAGTTTCTCCACTCTCCTTCTTTTTATCTGGACACTCGTAAGACTTGTGCCCATTCTTTCCACATGTGAAGCATGCTATTACTCCACCTCTTCCCCTTCCTCTACCTCTAGTACAAGGAAAAGTATTATTATCAGCATAATCTCCTCTCTTCTCAGTATGTTGTCCTCTTTGTGAGCTTCCACCTCTCTCAGTTTGAGTTTGAGGTTTCTTCCAGTCCTCCTTGGGCTTCTGATATTTATCCTGGGCAACTAATTTTCCTTTGGGCTGGCTCCTGCCTCGGCCTCTCTGACCCTGCTTTCGGCTCAGCTTCTCTTCAGCTTTTAGAGCCATCTGATAAGAATCTTCCATCGTTCAGATGGTTACCATGTTCATCTCATCCTGAATGTCATATCTCAGGCCATTCATGTATCTGGCAACTTTTTCAACATTTTTTTCCCATTGACCTGCCCTGATGTTTAGCTTGTAGAATTATTCAGTGTATTCTTTCACTGTCATCAGCTTCTGTCTCAGGTTCTGCATCCTTCGAAACAAAGTAATTTTATAATCCCTGGGGATGAATTTTTCCTTCATCTTCGCGATCATTCTGTCCCAGCTCTTGATCTTCTGCTTTCCCTTGCAGTGTCTGTCAGCTTGCAGTTCATCCCACCACAATGCTGCATGTCCTTTTAATCTTGTGACAACATGCTTGACCTTCTTGTCCTCTTCGACATCTTCATAGTCAAAGTATGTGTCCAGAGCTCTAATCCAGTCTAGAAGCTCCTCTGCATCCAAATTTCCCTCATAAACTGGAATCTCCATCTTCACTCTTGCACCCATTCTTGCAATAGCTCTAATCAAACATTCGTTTGCCGCATCTTTAGCTGCAACTTATTCCTCATGTTCAGCCTCAATTTCACTTTCGGAATCACTAAGATCCCCAGCACTGACTGTGCACCTTTGTGTTGTCTCCATGTCTTCGAGTCTGGCGCGTAAATCACACATTTATCTTTCCATGGTTGGATCAGGCATCTGCCTACCTCTTCTTCTCAGCATCTCCCTCTCCTCTGGTGGATCGGGTGTTTGCCTGTCCCTTCTCCTTGGCGGCATGGTGAATTCTCCTTTTCTCTGCTACAGAAAGAAAAGAACCTTTCTGAGCTTTGATACCAAACTGATGGTGACACAACCCTCCTCGACCCACAGATCGGAAGGTCCACATGCATAGGATATTTCCTTTACGATTGGCCCGAAGAGCTTTCAGAAATGGCTCTTCTATTTCCCTCTCGGGAAATCTGCACCCACAACTAACTTCGAGAAATTCCCCTTTTATACCTCGGGAGGTCGGACTTCATACCTTCACAAATCCGTTGGTCAAGCGCCTTGTCTCCAATCTCTGAAACCCGAAAACAGTCAACACTGACCCTTCCTCTTTCCCTTTTGGGATTTTCCTTATCGCGATTTCGGGGGTCCCGGTGTCAAGCAACTTGTTCCCACGATTCTCGAAACCCGATTTTCCAAAATTCCAATGCGCTCTCAAGGTTTATTTTTCAACGCCCCTTCACTTCTGTCGGGACTTTGGACTTCGCAATATCATGAATCCTAATGCAAGGAACTCAGATCTTTACCCCGCGAAAACCCGAAATGGTCAACGAAATTGACTCCGTGTCGGTGGTGCGCCACCTGTCTGCCTCGCTGACTGCTCTGGTCCCACATCATCCTTTTAGCCTTCGGGACTTCACGTTTTGTGATATCACGATTCCCGTTGCAAATTTTACGGGACTTCCACCTACGAAATCCCGAAATAGGAATCCGCTTGCAAATCCTACGGCCCTTGTGGCTTGGATCTACGGTCCTACTCCTCCTGAGATTAGAACCTTTCGAAACACTCATTGTAACTATCCTTCTCCTCCGTGAGATCTAACGGCTCATGGGACTTCGTGAATTCTCCTCATAGATTTTCACCCGTCCATCCTTCCTCTGAGAACCTTCTGCGATCCGACGTCGTTACGCCTTCCTTCAAAATTTCAAGGTACTTGGCCTCTTTTCCTTCCTTCAACGACTTTGAAGGCTTCAAATCCTTCTTAAATTTCTCCAACTCTGAGCCTTTCAGAGAACCCCTGCTCGCACTCCTTGCGACAACCTTTCAAACACTTTCATATGATGAAATCCTTTGACTCTGCACACACCTGCAACAACAATCTCTCAATGCTTTGCTCAGGTTCACAACTCTGAGACTTTACTCAGCCTGTGCACTCCTTGCATGGCTCCTATGCCTGACTTCACTTCTATGGAAATGAGAACAAAAGCTATCTATCCTGAGCTTTCAGAGACAAACCTCTGAACCCTTTGTCAACGCACTCCTTGCGGACAATTCAACTGCACTCCTTGCAGGAACTCTTGCTCAGATAGAGAAACAATTGAAACTCATTCCATTACCCTTTCCTCTCATATTTAAAACATTTAACAAGAAATCATTCATACATAGCATAAAATCAATTGCATGACAGAAAGAGTAAATCATTCATGAGCATAACATTCAAAAATGCATACACAGAGAATATTTGAACACCATGAGTCTGAATCAAAACCTTCTTATATTAATTCATAACTTCTGTACATGGAATTCGACTATACATCTCTCTCTGCTTCTCCTCTATGCTCTTCCTCATAATCCTCATGCTAATGTTACAATACACAATGAGGGTGTCTATATCTTGTTTTCCCTCTTGCGCTCTAAAACTGTCAAATCTAACATTCAATTCTATCTACCTTCATTTACTATTATAAATGCCTTCTACCTACTAAGGACGAGAGTGGATCGCTCAAGGTCTGTTTACATTTTACAATGGCGCTCCTTCTTAATTATCTTATTTAAGATTGGCACATTAACTTCAAGACAATTTCAAAATTTGCGCTGGGCGCTTGTCCAGCTGTCTTTTGCTTCCGCGCTGGCTTGCTTGAGATGCTCCTGCATCAATATGGAAGGCCAAGGATCATTCATCTCCTGTCGTGACATGGAAATCCGACACTATTTTTCATTTTTGGGCACAAATCTCGATGTACGCGGGCTATAGTGGTACAACCTGCATATACGCATGCTATATAGTAGGCAAGGTGAATATATGTGGAAAAATGTATTTTTATCTCTGGGATTTGCAAAAAGGGATGAAAGTTCTGCATAGGGAAATGGAAAAAGGCCCTCTATGCAAGATTGCATAGGGTGAGAAAAATATTTCTATAACAGATGCCCCCTAATGTGTGAGGTCAGAGGAGTATCTGCAATGGCCAACATACATTATAAAAACATAGAAGTGGAGTAATGGGGAATCGACTGGAAGAACTAGTTGCTCATTACATTCTGTACTAACTTTGCATACATGGCTGCCAATTTGAATTACACTGCAGATCCATGTGAAAATATACCAATCAACTTTCCATGGCCATGAATAGGCAAATACAAATGCAGTTACATGACAAAGGCTTTCATAGTCACGAACAAGGCCCAGTAGAACCAATCTCAAAATCAATCTGAAGATATCTGTATACAATGGAGTACAATCTGATCTCCCATGATCACTGAAGTCATATAGGTACTGGTCCAATGAAAATGAAGCAAAAACTCAGGAAAGATGTAGCTACATACTAATGTCTTCAAGTCTTCTACACAATCTACCAAAGGTGCAAGTCTACATCATGTGAATAAAGGAGTTGAGGTCAAACAAAATGAAACATTGTTTGATTACCGATCATTGATGTATACAGTTAAAAAATGCGAGACAACCTACCGATGATGAAAGTAGGTATCAAGAAACTGAGTACATTCTTTCAAGTGTGAATAAAGGAGTCGGGTTCAAACACTTGAAGAATCCATTGATCATGAGACATTGATGTATTCCAAACTATCTATGGTGAGATAACTTGCCACTAATGACTGCAAGCCTCAAGGTACTCATAGGAATCTAGGTCTTGTTTCTAGAATAGATGAGTTGAAGTCAAAGGAAGGAGATCCGCTGGAAGGAGAGCATTAAGGCATCTCTCATCATTCATCACGAGGTACAAAGCAAGAGCTTCATGATTTGGAGGAAATCGGATGAAGAACATGTTCACGAACCAACGACCCTGTGCATATTTTGCGTGTGCCAAGTGTAAGAAGTACATGAAAAAGGCCCTCTGAATAGTATCCAATGAGGAAACCACCAATAAGGATAATGGCATCCAAGACACTACACGAATCCCAATGTGTGAATAGATGTATTGCCATCGAACACAAGGGAAACCACCTAGTCAATGACCAATGATGAAATGTCGTCTGTTGGGTTCAAGGTTACCTACCAATGATGAAAGTAGGACTAGGGTGCGTGATAGGAGTACAACATCATGTGATTCTGAGACAAACTGAGGGTATGGCCAACATGCAAAGTCAAGAGTTCTGAGAAATGGCCGACACAGGTTGATAGACTTCCTTTAAACAAGAGCATGGGACATGTGGAAGACTCCGACAACATATAATCAATGATGAAACCATGATATGTAGGAGGTATCAATGAAATTCTCCATAGGGACTGGAAGAGTAACTAGTCGGTGGAGAAAACTCTCTGTAACAAGCTTAGCTTCCTAAGGCCATGCTAAACCCAAAATTATGATGACAAATGGACTCAATAACTTTTTTCTCTATTCAAAGGCGACATGACTGCTGCCAATATAAGATAATACTCCCTTCCTTCCTGTCTTTTTTTTTTTTCATAGACAAATGAATGTTATGATACAGAGGAGGAAACAAGTGTCGCAAGTAAGAAAAACTAGTTCCAACAATGGAACATACCTATGCTCAGTTCAAGGAGATGCATGTGGGAGATGGACACTTGGGGGAATGTTCCCTCTTGGGTATAGGGTGTCAAATTACAAAGGATATAAATGCGGCTCTGCTTGGTTGAGGATGCAAAACTATTGAGGCAAACAATTTATAACGCAAAGCGAGAAACACCTATAGGCTCAATACTATAAGCAAGGGCATGAGATAAAATCACAACTTAACACAAAAAAAATTCATTTTTCATGATCTTAGTCTACTTGGTGTGAAAAGGGATAAACTTATACCAAATAGACGTCCTTTCAAATCCAATTTACAAGTGTGAAAGAGACAAGTTCACTCGACAATATTTCTCTTTTTGAAAATGAGTCGGAAAAGAGCTTAACTAAGACTCACGACCTTTCAAGTCCGATTTAACGAGTGTGAAAGGAACAAATTCACTCGACAATATTTTCACTTTTTAGATGAGTCAGAAAAGAGCTCAAATCAGAATCGCTTGGGATATTCCAAGCAACAAGTGATGAGGGAGGCCAAGGCTCCCGTGCTGGACTTCTGTGGAATGTCAATATCTTACGAATAACTGACACAATCTTGGGAAAACCTAAATCTCTCCAAGTCGAGGAGGATAAAGTGCCAACAAAGGTTATCATCTCCATGATATATCAGATAATGTCTCTTATTGGAAAGGACATAGTTGGAGGCATTGGATACCCCACAAGACCATCCCAATTGAAGGGAACTTCTACAGGACTTGAAGGGAGAGTACTCGGGGAGAGTAAAAATATCTCTTGTTCAGAAAGAGTGCTATTAGGAATGCTAACGACATGGTTGAAAGATGCATCATTCTCAAAAAGGAGAGTTGGATTGACCAGAGATTGCATTGGTACGACCACTTCTTCAATTATAGGTTGAAGAGGATGCGCGATAACAGGGATATGGGACACGTCACCCTTGACAACAGGGGTGTGTTCAGGAGAGTATTTCATCAAGATAACTACTGTATCAATCAACGGAGAAGTAGGATGTGGGGAAAGCACAAACACCTCAGAATCTGAAGGGCCTTTAGGTGAGCCCCACACTTCTGGTATCCCAACAGTAGCGGGACACAAATGAGTAAGGTGATTTTCTTTGCAAGTACTACAAAGGAATTTAGGCTTACGTCTGAGACATCTAGGTTTCTCAATGCCCCTAACGTCATTCACAATGGATGGTGACATGCTTTCAATGTGACGGACAGAGGTGGGAGATTCATCTCCCACATGATGTATATAGGTTGGAGATGTGACATCGATATGACTCATGGCGACTAGAGTGATGCCCCTAGCATGACTAGCAATGACTGGTTGCAGGCCTTCAACATGACTTGCATAGGTCATTGAACCATCTCCAACATGACTAGCAGAGGTTGGTGAAGGAGCTCTAGTATGACTGGTAGTGATTGAACTCGCAGTGGTGGTTTGTGGCATTTGATACCAAGGTCCAGGGAAATATTAGCTTTGAAACATTGTAGACCAGGAAGGGTCCTGTTTTACACCCTATCCCTGTTCGGTAGGGTAGTATCCTCCACCTAAATGATCCATAGAGGTTTTTACATACATCATCAGTGAAGTCTACTAAGAGACAAAAGTATGATAAGGATTATTTGAGTGAGGATATATGTTGCCCCCGTGTGATGGGGTTTTGTAAAGAGGGTAGCCTGAACCGTAAAATTGATTCTCCCTGCATGAAAGACTCGAAGATATATGTGGACCCGCCATGGGAAAAGTGTTCATAGGAATCGACATGGCAGACGAAGGATAAACATATGGGGAGTAATAAGTAGAATAATCACCCATTTGAGTACTGGCTCTTGAAAGAACATAGCTAGGACTGGATCCATAAGAGGGGAGGTTCCAACCTCCCACAGTGAGAGTTGGTTGAGGGACATGACTCATATCAAATGAAGATGTAGGCAGCGAGGCCATTGTGCCCCCACATCCAATGCTAGGATTCATATAAGTGGGCCAGTGAGAGGATGGAAAGGGTGAAGGCAGATTTGAAATATCAACAAGAAAATGATTAGAGACCTAAGGCATGGAATGAGCATCATGATTCTACATAACATTATGAAAAGTAGATGGATTCGTCTCCATGAAATGAGTGAACACAATGGGGGGGTTGCGGTACATGAGGGAGCCAAAGGAACTCCACTATACATGATAGCAAGGACTCAATATGAAATCTTAAGGTCAACTAATAATCAAAGAGAACACCAAAAATAATCAAACAACCAATATGCACAAAAATGGGGTAAAGTGGCTGAAAGGGGCCTCCCTCCCTAAAGAAGGTATGTCTCTCCCAAGAGGGGCCTGAGATTCCCTGCTAAAGATCAAAGGTAACATACTCAGTTATAAGGTCCTTCGTGGGCTTAACAACCAATCAGTTAGATCCCCCCAAAGAGGTAATCCTCCATAAAGGCTGTGTGTTGTCTGACCCTTATCTGACCCAGGGTACCTGCAGAATAACCCCTACAAGTAACCTATGTGGCACCTAAGTCAAGCAACCAAGAAACCAATGTATAATCGATGCACATGCGAATAGTTGTAATTCAGGTCCACCATATGGGAAGGGTAGCAAAGCCCGAAACCTTGAAAGTATCGCCTCTCACAGAGGTAAGGGTACTAACAAGATCCCCATATACAAATAGATCCCCAGAAATATCTCTGACGCTAAGAAGGTATCGGGGGGATATCCCTTCAACCAAACTTGCACGACCTCATGATTAACTCCGATGTAAACGAAGCCTCCTGATATTACCGATTATACAATGGATTTATCCACTCCCTTAGTCAGACACATATGTTGATTTAATAGCCTTAGAGAAGTTTACTCACAAAATCCTATTCCAAGGCACTAAATCCTAAGCTAGTTTGTGCACCCTAGAAAATAAAATCGTTACTAATCAATTTTAAATTATACCATTAATTTTAATGGCCGTGCTTACTCAAAAATGTGCAGTGGTGAAACTCATGATGTTATGACTTAGCAAGTAAAGTAAATATGAATACAATGCAAAGTCCTAACTTCAATTTTCAATGAATGATATGCTTCTTAAAAAAATGCAATTTTCGATTTCAACTCCGCAATTCTGAAATAAAAATGCAATCTTTCTTTACATGCACTAAGATAAATGAAAAAGACTCTAAAGATCAAAATGCCAATCAATGTAAAATGCCTAATATTTTTGTATTTTCAATATAATAAAAATGAAAATGAATGGACTGAACAACAACTTGATATATAAAGACTCTATTGTGTATATAAAGAGACAGCTAAAGTAGTATAATAAGGAGAAAAACACCCAGCCCAATGTACAAGGACAATCAAAATGAAAATATGATGAGAAAGACTCCACCCAAAAATTCAACCCAAGATAGGTTTCCTGTCAGCCCACAGACACTTAACAATCACTACAGAGACCTAAGAAGAATCAACAATCATCAAAACCTACCCAACAACCACAAAACCTAGAAAACAAGCACAAGAGGTTGATTTACATGACTGTTCAAGGAAACAATGCGTATGTACACAACTTGCAGAAGGACAACACACGTATATACGTGACTGTCAAGCAAAAACCCGCGTATATGTTTCAAAAACACAACTAGGAAAAGGAGAAGGCTAAAAGACTCATACCCAGAGTGAACAAAGGCTGTCAAGCAATGATACGACATGAAACACAGTGTGTACAAGAGAAATCTATGGAGAAAAACACTCCAAACCCTGAAAAAAGAATATTAATCCCCAGTATGGTCGCCAATTTTGTTACGAGGAAAACCTCTCTATGGCTAGGGGAAAACCACAACAGACGAAAATGACTACATAAATCAACTCTATTCTCAAGTATGTTATATAAACAAATATGCTAGCAAGACAAGATAAAAGGCCTACCTCGTACAGACATTCGATTAAGTCCATCATTGAGCACTTGACCCAAAGCAATATACCTGCAACTAGTCCTCAACAACCAAGAAAAGAAAGCATATGGTGATAATATATGATGTTAGCAAATTCAATAGCATAATCCATTAATATACATAACAAATACGCCCATGGAATAATAATTCAAATATTTGCAATAGACCAATTGGACGGGGAAATAGTATTTCTATTAATATATGATCAGCAGAAGTGAAAAATTTACAGACTTCTGTGTTGGCACGGTTCGAAACTGAGAAACTAAGTTCCTTCTAGTTGGGTCTCCACCACTTCAATCCTCCACCAAAGGCAAGCTCATGTAAAAGAGACAATAGAGTTCTCACTCAATAAGGGAAGAGCTTGGGGGCTGAACACTATGTTTAGACTTAAAGGACAAAAGGATGCAGACTCAATGTGAAGTGAATAATTCCTCCAGACTAACTTTGCTCTCAAATTTGAATTCTTTATCCTCTTTTCCATAGCTTGGAATTGACCCATTTATAGCCTTCAAATGGAACTGAAGGGACGATTCAGAACATTTCCAGTATATGGAAGGCCAAGGATCATTGATCTCATGTTGTGACATGGAAACCCAACACCATTTTTCATTTTTGGGCACAAATCCTTATGTATGTGCGTTGTAGTGGTGCAACCTGCATTTACGCATGTTGTATAGTAGGAAAGGTGCGTATATGTGGAAAATATGTATTTTTAGCTCTAGGATTTGAAAAAAGGGATGAAAAGTTTGCATAGGGAAATGGAAAAAGGCCCTCTGTGCAAGATTTCATAGGGTGAGGAAAATCTTGCTATAATAGTAGAGACCATTAAAAATTTAAAGAAGGATGTCCAAATTCATAAAGCTAATAATGTAAGGCTTATGAAATCCAAGGAGGAACAAGAGTAATTCAACATGAAGTTAATGTAGAGATTGAACATAATAGAAAAGAAATTGGATAAGGAGAGTGGCTCAAGCAAATCAGGAAATCACAGGTCTTCTGATGAGAAAATAAGAACAAGAAGTTTTAACAAACATCACCATCACTCCCCGAGGCATTCCAATAGGAAAGCACACAACATCTCAAGTCCATCCCCTGTCAGAAAGAATAATATGTCTTGGGTGGATGATCTACGAAGAGAAATGAAAAAAATCAAACCTTCTACATTTGATGGTGAGCACAAGAAGGATGAAGATGCAAAGACATGGATGTTGGTCATGAGAAAGTATTTTCAATTGCATAATTATTCTTCTCATGCAGAAGGAATAATTTCCATCTATCAACTCAAGGGAAAGGCATCCATGTGGTGGGATCAACTTGTGTAGGTGCATCACATTAAAGAGAAAAATGTTACTAGGAAGGAATTCAAGAAATATTTTGAAAATAAATATTTGAGTAAGAGATACTATGACAAGAAAATGAAAGAGTTCTTTGAACTCAAGCTTGGGAGTATGACCATAGATGAATATGAAAGAAGGTTTTTAGAATTGTTGAAGTGTGTTTCTTTCATCAAGGATGAGACAATTAAGATTCAAAGGTATTTGAGTGGATTTCCATCATTCATCAGTGACAAAATACAATATAATGATCCCAAATCATTGGAGGAGACCATAAGGCAAGCTAAATGCCTATATGATCAACAAAAAGCAAGGCCAAATTTCCAAAAATCTTGGGAAGACAAGAAGAAATTCAATATGGATCAGAGGAAGAAGGGGACTAAGCCACCATTATTCAGAAATATCCCTTAGGGACAACCAACTTCTAGAGAACCCAGAACAATTGAGACATGGGGTTAAAGGCCAAGGCAACCACCTATTCAATGTTGGGGTTGTAAGGGAGATCATATGCATAGAGATTGTCCTCACCAAGGTAAAAAAGTGAGTATGTTTCACAATGTACAACAAGATGAAACAATGGAGAACATGTGCCAAAATGTACCAAGGATCTATGCAGCCCTGGAAAACAAGCAGGCAAAGTATCAAAGACATATGATTGAAGTGGAAGGTATGATCAACGACTAAACCATTGCTATTTTAATCGATTCAAGAGATAGTCATAGTTATATAGATCCTAAGATGGTGGAAAGTTTTCATTTTCCAAGAAACAAGCATAGAAAATCTTGGTTGGTGCAACTGGATACCAGATCCAAAAGAAAATTTAATGAGAGGGTTAAGTCATGTCCTATGGACATGAATGGAATGAACACCAAGGAAAATTTGAACATCTTGCCTTTGGGTTCCTATGACTATCTAATTGGGATGGATTGGTTGGACCAACATCATGTTATCCTAGATTGTCACAAAAATGAATTTACTTGCTTGGATGAGGAAGGGAACCTAAGGACAATACATGGAATTCCTAGGGCATTAATTGTCAGAGAAATTTCAGCATTGTAGATGGAGAAATGTTACAGAAAAGGATGTCAAATATTTGCACCTCATATGGAAGAAACACCTAAAGATAAGGTGTCAAATATTGAATATTATGTAGTCCTAAAAGATTTTGAATATGTGTTTAAGTAAATTTCAAGATTACCCCCTAAAAGAGACATTGATTTCTCTATAAATTTGATGCCTGGAGCAGCTCCAGTATCCAAGACTCCCTATAGGATGAGTACACCAGAATTCAAGGAGTTGCAAATGCAACTTGAAGAGCTCCTGCAGAAGGGGTATATATGCCCAAGTGTGTTACCTTGGGGTGCCCCAGTTTTATTTGTGAAGAAAAAGGATGGAACATTGAGACTTTGCATTGACTTTAGGCAGTTGAACAAAGTAATTGTGAAGAACAAGTATCCTTTGCCAAGGATCCATGACCTCTTTGATTAGTTGAAAGATGAAAAAATATTCTTCAAGATTGATTGCAGGTTAGGTTATCATTAGGCAAGAATTAAATAATGAGACATCAACAATATTGCTTTCAGAATAAGGTATGGTCATTATGAGTTCACAATGGTTTCATTTGGATTATCAAATGCACCAACTGTCTTCATGTGTTTAATGAATGGTATTTTCAGAGAATAATTTGATAATTTTGTCATTTTATTTTTAGATGACATTCTTATATATTCTAAATTGGAGGAAGAGAATGAACAACACTTCATGATTGTATTACAAATATTAAGGGAGCATTAGTTGTATGCCAAATTGAGCAAGTTCTCATTTGATCAAAATCAAATTCATTATGTGGGACATATCATTTTAGAGGAATGGATAGCAGTGGATCCTGAGAAGATAGAAGCCATTAGAGGATGGTCAATGCTAAAGAATGTGAAAAAGGTCAGATCATTCATGGGACTTTCAGGATACTATAGGAGATTTATTGAAGGATTCTCAAAGATTTCACACCCAATCACTTCCTTGCAAAAGAAGGGTGTGAAGTTTAAGTGGACATTGGATTGTGAAAATAGTTTCCAACACTTGAAGCAATTATTAACCAGTGCCCCGATTTTAAGGATTGAAGATCCAAATGAAGACTTCATTGTATGCACAAATGCATGTAAAGAAGGACTTGGTAGAGTCCTCAGTCAAAATGGGTTTGTTGTATGTTATGAATCCAAGAAGTTGAAGGAGCATGAAAGGAACTATGCCACTCATGATTTGGAGTTGGAAGACATAGTGCATGCCTTGAGGAAGTGGAGGAACAACCTCATGGGGAAAAGGTTTAAGATGAGGACATACCATAATGGTCTGAAATATTTATTTGATCAACCAACTCTAAATTCCAGACAAAGCAGGTGGTTAGAATTTCTCAGTGAACATGAATTTGATATAAATCATATCAGAGGAAAAGAGAACAAGGTGGATATTGCACTCAACAAAAGGGTGCATGAGTTGCATTCTACATCCATAAGCATGTACCAATCATATTTAAAATACATAATCATAGAGGCTACAAAATCATATTTTCAATACATGGAAATAATAACAAAATTACAACAAGGTATTTTCAGCAGAAAATTGAAGATTATAAGCTAGAAAATGATGAAATTCTCATGTACATGGGCATAATTTATGTACCAAATTCCCAGGAATTGAAGAAAATGATATTGAGAGAAATGCATAATGTACCTTATGTTGGGAACTCAGGTTATCAGAAAACTATTGCAGCTGTCAAGAGACAATATTATTGGCCATAAATGAAGAAGGAAGTTGTTGATTTTGTTGCCAAATGTTTGGAGTGTCAAAAGGTAAAGGCTGAGCATAGACACCCAACTGGTTTGCTACAACCATTACCCAATCCTGAGTGGATATGGGAAGTTGTAACAATGAATTTAATCACCAAACTTCCCAGAACAAACAAGCAGCATGATTCTATTATGGTAGTGGTGGATAATCTTACTAAAGCTGGCCATTTGATTCCAGTAAAGCTCACTCACAAGGCATCCAACATTGCTGATGTTTATATGAGAGAAATTGCTCGATTACATGGTATACCCAAGACAATTGTGTCTGACAGAGATCCAAAATTTACATCAAATTTTTGGAAAGGATTATTTAAGGGATTTGGAACAAATTTGAATTTTAGTACGACTTATCATCCATAATCAGATGGACAAACATAGAGGGTGAATCAAGTGATTGAGGATATGTTGATGATGTATGTGATGGATAAACCATCAAAATGGGAAGAATACCTACACTTAGTAGAGTTTTCTTATAAAAATGGGTACCAAGCATCTCTAAAGATGAACCCATTTGAGGCACTTTATGGAAGAAGGTGCAACACACCAGTAAGCTAGGACAACCAAATAGATAGAGCAATAGTTGGGCTAGAATTACTCAGAGAAATGGAAGAGCAAATGCTGAAAATAAAATAGAATTTAAAGGCTGCCCAAGACAGGCAAAAAAACTATGTTGATAAGGGAAGAACTCACAGGGAATTCAAATTAGGTGACCATGTATTATTGAAAGTGAAGGCCAATGAAAGTTCCCTGAAGTTGGGAAATTTTTCAAAGTTGGAAACTCGCTATTGTGGGCCGTTTTAAATCCTAGATAGGATTGGGCCAGTAGCATACATGATTTCCTTGACTACATTAATGACCATTCATAATGTGTTTCATGTATCATTTCTTAAGAAATATATACCTGATGCTAATCATGTTATTGATTGGAATGTGATTCAGGTGGAGCAAGAAGGTGCTTTTCAAGTGCATCTGGTATGCATTCTGGACCGGAAAATCAAACAACTCCAGAATCGATCCATAGAGCTTGTAAAGGTCCAATGGACCTAGTACAGTCCCGAGGATGCAACTTGGGAGCATGAAGATGCTGTGCCGACATAATACCCACATTGTTTTAAGGATTTTTGAAATTTTGGTTGTATATGTGTATATATTTCACTGAGGACAGTGCATAAATAAGGGGAGGGGAATGTAATACCCCTAGGCCAAACCCAAACTGTAAATGTAAATTCAAGTGTACTTAAGATGGTGAGCTGTTTGATATCATTTTTGCATGCACCTTCAATGGTATAGTGTGCACATGTATTATGCACTAAAATGATGAAGTGTGCACATTCCAAGATACCGCACACAACAAACTAAGTGTGTGCGATTTTGAGGCCAGGAATCCTTTGTGTATATGTTGTACTTTATAGGTCGGTGACCCAAATATTATAAGCTAGGAGGCTTATGTGTTGAATTAGGCCAGAGAGTCTAGACGCTAAAGGCCAGTGAGCCTATTTTTGTATATGTCTTATCAATAATATAATACATTGCTGCATGTAGACCGACCACGATAAAAGAGTACGGGGGAATAAAATCCACTAGTTAGGAAAAGGGGGCTAAAAGTTAAGGATAAAGGGCTAAGCTAGGGAGCATAAGACACAAATGAATATTATATTAATATTCCTTAAAGTATAAAGTATGGATAATTATTTTATCCTAAGTTCTAAGGATGGGGACAAGTGGGCCAAAGTAGTTCTCAACATGACACGTGTCAAGTTGGGAACATGCATACATATAGCTTGGAATTAGTTCATTTGGCCATTCATTCCATCATCATGGAGTCACTCATTCAACTATCCTCTGTATCTTCCTGTACCTATATCCGTACCCATACCTATATATGTACCTATATCTGTACCCATACATGTACCTGTCACTACTACATATGACCAAATTTGCCATGGTTTTTCATTGCTATTTCCACACATATCCGTCGCACTTTCCACAAAAGCAAAGATTATTTTTCATGGAACTTTTTTCATCGCTATATCCAGAAACCAAGTTTTTGTGGAAACAACGATGACATAAGGCCACCATGTGTCACCATCCTCAAGATAAGTTTACCTTGAAAAGTGTGGAAATAACGATGAAACACCGTCGCAATAGGGATGAAAAACCGTGCCAAAGTAAAAAACTCACTAATAGCTTATGACGTAGATGCCATATGTGCGACGAAAAAGCGTGGAAAGTTGCGATGAACTTTCGTCGCTATTGCCACAAAAATCCTTGGTAGAATAAAAAATCACCAACATTTTACAACGCAGATGACATATGTGCGACGAAAAACCATGGAATGTTGCGACGAACGTTCGTCGCTATTGCCACGAAAATCCTTGGTAGAGTAAGAACTCATTTTTGTATTGCAACGGAATTTCATCGCTATTGCCACGAAAATTCTTGGTAGAGTAAAAATGTTTGAGACGAACTTTCATTTCTATTGCCACGTCTCCTGTAGGTTTAAAAAAAAAAATCTACATGAGAATCTACATGAATAGGTGGAAATAGTTGTAGAGAAGCAAATTTGTATAGTTGATAAGCTAGTCCCTTACACTACTAGACTTGAGAGATAGCTATTGGCTCACCATTGTAGCCACCTTATGATATATTTGTATAAACCTCACCTACTTGATAATGATTATTCTTGACAAATTTTCCGGGATGATAATGACATTTGTTTCTTTTTGCTTATTGAGAGCAAGTTGATACTCTAATGTCATTCTCATAGACAAAAAAAAGTTTCCCAAGGGCTTACTGCCTTTGGATAATTCCTTTTCCCTAAGTGATATTGGGAGTAAGAACACATCCTGTCAAGAGGCTTCAAAGAGAAAGGTATCATACACTATCCTTATGAATATTGGTGCAGATGATGACCCTAAAACTTTGTCTATAAGAGCTAATTATTTCGAGTTAGAAAAGAAAAATAATATTACTTTATTCCTTGAATTCAGGGATTTCTTTGTTTATTCATATGATGACTTTTGTGGTTTTGACCTGAGAATAATCCATCATGCTATTACTACAAAATACAACACTATTCCTATTTGGCAAAGACACCAACTAGTTACTCTAGCCTTTGAGGCGACTATTAGGAGGGAAGTTGACAAGATGCTCAATGCCAATATCATAACTGGTTCTATATCCAGTCCCACCACTGACATCCAGAGATCCATTTGATTGAGTTGACCTTGTAGCTAGAGAGGAATATGCTTATTCAAAAGCATAGGTAAGGGCATAAGCAATAGAGGTGGTTTAATCCATTGAATCATAAGTAATTAACTGGGTAAATACAACACCATTATCAAGAGAGGATACATAGGTAGTTGAGGCATAGGCTTCTTCTTCATTAGCAGAGAAAAATAAAAGGGAAAAGGAAGAAATAGGAAAAGTAAACCAAAAGCAACAAAGGTGGAAGTAGAAGAAGGAGAGATAATTATTGACTTCTATGTCAAGTACTCTGAGTGGGTTTCTAACTTGGTCCTAATTCACAAAATGAATGGTTACATTTGACTATGTGTAGACTTTCACACCCTTAACAAGGAAAGAGTGAAGGATAACCTTATGCTCCCCAACATGGAACTAATCCTGCAACAAGTTGTAGGATCCCAAATGATGTCTCTGCTTGATGGATTCTAGGCTGTGATCAAATTCACCTCAAGTGAGAAGATCATTATAAAACCACCTTCACTACTAAGTGGGGCACCTTCACTTTTGAATGCATGACCTTTGTTCTAATCATTGTAGGTGCCACTTTTTAGAGAGATACACACATAAAATTCGATGAATTAATTGGTATGATTATTTAGGTTTACCTCGATGAACATACTATTCATTCCAAGCTATCTGGAGATACTTTTAATCACCCAAGGCAAGTATTTCCATGTTGCAGAAAGCACGACATGTCCTTGAATATAGCTAAGTCTATATTTGGTGTCTCATGGGGGAAATTACTTGGCCATATTTTTAAATATTCTAGAATTAATATTGACCTACAAAGGGTTTGTGTGATTCAAAACCTTCCTCCACATGCCACAAAGAAGGACATGCAGTACTTTATGGGAAAAATCAATTTTGTTAGAAGGTTTATACATGAGTTTTCCAGGATGGTCAAGTCTATTCATAATATGCATAAAAGGGAACATGAATTTTCTTGGTATCAAGACACTGAGAGAGGTTTGGTGGATATCAAAAAGGCCATTTTTTCACCTATGCTTGCTCAACTTGATTTTCTAAAAGATTTTGTCATATACAATACTATAGAGAAAGCTAGCTTAGCTATCTTGTTACAAAAGGATGACTTGGGTTCAAAACAATCAATTGATTTCATGATCTTAAGCCTTTCTAGTGTTGAGTTGAAGTATACCTTGATTGAAAAGAATTCTTTCTCTTTGGTCAAGGTTGCTGAAAAATTTCGCACTTCATTCTTGGAAAACATACCAAGGTAAAGGTTCCTCTACCTACCATTAAATTTCTATTGTCCCAAACTTTCCTTTTAGGAAATCTTTCTCATTAGTTAACTAAGATACATGAGCATGATTTTGAGATATTTACTTCTCACACTATTAAAGGGTGATATTTATCTCTCCACCTGGCTTAGCGTGGCGATCCTAATGAAGATTCCAATAGTGATGATGACTCTTTATCTGCTTGATTTGTTGTTGATTGTGAGAATGTATATGTCACTGATCATCCTTACTATCATGATATTGTCTGTTACTTACATAATGAACACTACCTTCCCAACATTGAAAGTCACAAAAGGATATTGAGATTAAAATCCTCAAATTATGTCATATTGTGTATTTTACTGTTGCGTAGGTTTATAGATGACTTACTTTTGTATTGTGTAGACAAATAGATCTCTTAAAGCATGTTGATAGTTCTTCACTATATGGCTGCTCAACCCTTTCACATTGGTGGCCATTTTGTTTCCAAGGAGATTGCAGAAAAAATCATCCATATTGGTCAATAATGGCCCTCTCTTTTCAAATATTGTTACTAGTTCGTGCAATCTTGCAAGATATGCTAGAATACGATGGGAAGAGAGTAACTTTCTGCCATGCCCTTAAATATTGTTCTTCTTGATTTCCTTTTTCTATGGGGTCTACAATTCATTGGCCCAATTATTCCACCATCTTATATTGTCCATGTGTTTATCCTCATAGCCACTAATTGCTTTACCAAGGGTGTGAAGTTGTTCCACTAAAAAATTATAAGGTTGAATAGGTAATTTCCTTCCTAGAAGTCAATATTTTCTCACAATTTATCCTTCCATTGGAAATTATTTATGATAATTGAATTTCTTTCATTTATGGGAAGTTGACTAAGCTTTGTAACAAGTTTGGGGTTAAGCATTGAACCTCATCCACTTATTATCCCCAAGGAAATGTCCAAGTAGAATCCATGAACAAAACATTGATTAAAATCTTAAAGAAGAACGTGGGAAAGATAAACTCTACCAATGGCACATTCAAATCTTGTATGCTCTATAGGTTTCCTACTCCACGATGAAAATAAATACTAGGGAAACTCCTTTCTAGGTGTTGTATGGTTAAGAGGCTATGATGCATGTAGAACCTTAACTAGCCTCCTTTCCTCTTGCTTTTCAATTCTAAGAATTAAACTCCTCCGAACTCTCCAAAATATTCCACAACAAAGAGAACATGCCCTTACCAACATGAAACATACCAATAAATGGTGAAGAATTTATTTGATAAGAAAGCTAAATTTGTATTTTTTGATGTGGGGCATAAGGCTTTACTATGGTATTTTTCTCATTCTTGTAAGGGTAAACACACAAGGTTTCAAAAAATTTGGATGGAAGCTTACATAGTTGCCTATGTCGTTGGAACTAATGTGTATCTGTGTAAGGATGAACATGTTAGACTCTATTCATTTACTACCAATGGGTCTCATTTGAAACTCTATATCGATCTAGACCTAGAGGTACTGAATCATTAAATAAAAAATAAAAAATAAAACAATAAATCGCTAGTTTATGTTTTGTTTTTTTTCTTTGTTTTTGTTACTTTAGTTTATTGTTCATTTTCTTTTTCATCTAGTCGAGTCTTCTCACTATCCTTTGAATTCCTTGTTTCTTTATGCTTACCTTTTTTAGTTATATATATATATATATATATATATATATATATATATATATATATTTTCTTTCTATTGATTTATAGTATTTGTTGGTACTCCCGGTTCTATATATTTTGACTTCATGGGAATTGATTCACTTATTTGGTTTCTAATAGTGTTTGTAATGCCCCCCCAGCTGTTACATCCCACTTGGCTAGGCAAACACTACTGTGCGGAACAACATCATTCTCATACTTAATTAATAACATGTTGACTTAAATGCATGTTATTAATTAACTATGAGAATCATGTTGTTCCACACAGTAGCGTTTTCCCAACCAAGTGGGATGTAACGGCTGGGGGGACATTACAGTGTTGGTTGGTCTTGACACTAACACTACATTATATAGAAGCCAATTTGCCTAATAATTATTTTGACATATTACACCAAAAGGGATTTTCTTGTATGCAGAGATTGCGAAGTCAACCCCTTCATTCCCTTCACCTCTCCCATTCTCCATCCCAATGATAGTAGATTTATCACACATATGCATGGATGATCATCATTTTTCCCATGTTGTCCTACCTTGATTACATTGAAGACATGCTGTGAGTTTCTCATTTTCCCCAATTCTCTAGATATTTCAGTTTTCATTCCATCTATTACCTAAGGCACTAGTAGTCACATAAGCCGAGAATACCAACTATCTAGTTCACTATCATGGAATATTGAAGAAAAATAGTCGTTTTCAGTATGGAGGATGTGTCTAAGTTGGCTATTATTGGGTACTATTTGTATGAAAACATCATTACAAACATTGTATATTTTATTTGAGAGTACACTCACCTATTCCCATGTAACATCTTTGAGATGAAAAGAGTGAGAGGAGAACACTAGGAGATGAATATAGAATTGAATCTTGACACCTGATCTACCAATAAGTGACTATATAGGATGCATTCACATTATAAGGAATATGCTAAACAAGAGATATGTGATATTATAACTATTGGTTAGATATTTTCTATGGAACAATAAGATTAGATTAGTCTAATAGTCATCTAGGGTGTGAAAAAGGTGGAATAAATTTTTCTGTGGAATTTTTTAGATTGAGTCAGGCCTACATACATGATCCCTTTCATACATGTTTTAGTCAAGAGATTACCAAGAAAGTGGCAAGGAATGAACCTTACACCTTCATAGTAGGATTATTTGGCTATCATAAAATCTGAATCATCAAGGAGGATAAGATGAACACCATTTTTTCTATGGAACGGTGATTGTATGCATACAATCTCATGCCCTTTGGCCCAAGTAATGCACCAATGATGTTCTCTAGAATCACGTTTGTTATGTTCAATGAGTATATCCATAATTTCCTTGAGCTATATTTTCAATTATTGGCAATGTATATCTTGCTAAAGTGTCACATGGCTAAACTAATGTTCGTGATGGAAAGACGTTGATTGATATAGTTGTACCTAAATATTAAGAATTTCATTTTCTACAGCCCATTCAACATCCTCTTGGATCATATTATCTACAAGGAAGGATGTTTAGTCAAACTAATGGAAATCATAGTAATTTTAGAATATGTATGCACTAGAGAATGTCCCTGTGTTATAGTCATGCAAGGTATTACCATATATTTATCATGGGGCATGCTCAACTAATAAGGTAGAAGGAGGAACTACTATGAAAAGGTTTCCCATTTGTATGGACTGTAGGATGTGAAAAGGGTTTTTCCAAGTTAAAATGGTGGATGGTTATGGCTCCAATTCTTGTTTTTCCTAATTGGTAAAATTTTTTCCATGTCCATGTGGATTCCACTACCATTGCATTGGGAACATGTTGGCATAGCTAGGGGAACACATGCTACACCACCCAAGTTAATTTTCTAGAAAAAAATTGTAATTACACAACCATGAAATGCAAAGGCCTAGTGATGGCGTATATGCTACACAATTTCAAGTATTATCTTTTGGAACAGTTCTTCAAGTTGTTCATTGATAATTTAGTGGTCAAGTATTTGGTTAACAATACATTGTTGGAAGGTTAATTCTATCGATGTTTGCTACTATTTTAGGAGTTTGATTTTGAAGTGGTGGTTAAACTAGGTAAATAAAATGTGGGACCTAATCACCTCTCAAAAATCCACAATTGGAACAATGTTGGGATAGCTCATAAAGTGTTGAATGTAGATATATTTTGCATGGAAGTAGTTCTTGAATTCTTCACTAATATTTTCAACTTCAAATATAAATCTTCATGCAGTAGAAGAATATGGTGATAGTAAAGATTGATAGCTCATAATTAAGGATACAAATTATTAGTTAACCATATGGTACTTGCACACATTAGCAGTGGATGGTATTCTTTACTACTATGTGTTGGATCATGAATGATAGGTGGTGCTATAGGAATCCCATGATGGACATAGAAACATACATTATAGTGAGAAAACACAACTATCACAACATACATTACAATGAGACATGTTGGATGCAAGTATCATTCAACTAGGATAGAGTGCACTCTCCACTCCATTATTCATATTATTATCTTCATTCACTCCTATCAGTACATATTCTCCCTTTCTATTCTCTCATTTGTTTACTTAAGGTTCATATATGTGTGTGTGTGGTTAAGGTTTTGTACTAAAAATCTATTATAGTTGTATTGGTCAATGTAAGAATACAAAAAAGGTTTTTCCCACAATCTATGATTCATACTTTGTTAAAAACATTGATGCTTGTCTACCAAAAATGAAATTCTATACTTTCATGAGGATTGTAAACTTTTACTAGTATAATGCCTACTTTAAAAAACATGTCAAAACCCTTACCTTATCATTATCCTTTTGCCAGATCCATTAGCCCATACAACTTGATAAGAGTTGTCCACGATATGCATTTCCATCACCAAGACCTGCATGAATCATAAAAGACAAATTCTTTATATGAGTAAATAATATATAAGCAAATAAACATGCATTTAGTTATGTAAAATA
>ML780399.1:405789-428829 GCA_009831015.1 Picea engelmannii
AGAAACATCGATAAACATCCAAATACAAGTCATGAATTTATACATCTAATTTTTCTTTGATTTATGTTTTTTTACATTCATAAAATTGACAATTGGGGTATCATAATCATCCAAGGACATTGTATTTCTTGTGCCCTATCCTTTTATTGTTTGTGTTTCCATGTGCTCATGTACCATACTTATGGTACATCGCTGAGAAGGGCATCGAGGCATCTGTGCAGGGTCATGAACTGCAACAACGAAAATGATCATATCGATATGTTGAAATATAATTGAAATAACTAATTCATTATTTTGATTAAAATTACACTATTTATCTTTACCTGTCTGTGTAGCTATGACAGTTGGTGCATTAATTTCTTGTCCACTTGGTTCCTATCGTAGTTCACCCTCCTGAGCTACATTCTCTTCAATTTTGAGAAGATAATATATAAGTATAAGTTAGGAAATAAATATCTACAATCACAATAAATATTTCTAATTTTGAAGCATACATACCGGAATGGGTACCCTGCTCCCCACTATCATTGGACATGTGCACCCTTGATGACGTGGTTTCTGCTGAATACTGCTAGATTCATTGTTGTGGTAGCACTTTTTCTTGAAAACAAACATAAATACTTAGTTAAGGGTGATATAATAAAATATGAATAGACTTTACAAGCATGCTACTGCGGTTTCCTTATTCATTTTATTTACCTGCATGGCTAGGGATATTGGAGTCTGGCCCAAGCTTTTCCTATATTCAATCACACTTTTAAAATCGTGCTTGTAACCAAGCTTTAGGTCCTCCTAGGTGGAAACAGTGTCAAACATATTTAACTGCAATGCGAAACACCATTAAAAATACCAATAACAAAAACATATATTTGTTTGCTATTGTTAAATAAATATTAACCACGGTTAATCATTTAAATCTTACGATTCAGGATTTTAGTTTTCCATATCCACCTTGGCCTAGTTTATGCTACCCGTGCTTTTCCAATCTAGCCTTGGTTGCTTTGGAGGTGTCTGGTAGCCTACATATGGAATTTTTGAAAAAAATTAGATATCAAAATTGTTACTTAAAACAAGAAAGAAAAACATAAATGAGCATATTTCACTAATAATATGACATGTTTTGTACCTTGCTTGACCAACTCATGGATGTCTTGTTTTTTAAACAAGTTCTCATTTGCATCCTCTATCAGGCCCTTCCACTCTTTCTTCAAAACCATGGGAGGGCCCTCATGCTTGAGGTCTAATTACAATTTCTCCCTATATTGGGCCCTGGTATATTTTAAATTCTCCCTGGCTAACTTTGTAACCACTTTCTTGTTGAAAGTGTTGTCGAACAAGTTTACCATGTTGATGCAGGAGCATCTTCGACTCCATCAAGAGAGCCAGCGCGTGGAGGAAAAGGAGAGACAGCTAGACAAGCCAGCAAACCTCAAATTTTGAATTCTACCTTGGTATTGTTGCACCGCCGTTTAACTAAAGGCATTCAAAGATGAGCACACTTGCATTATGTTATAGATAGGAATGCATTAAATGGTTTTAATGTTGGTAGATAGAAATTAGCTGTAGATTAGACAGTTTTTACTTTCAGGAGGGAAAACGAATATAGGCACCCTCCGTTGTATTGTTGATAACATTATTCACATTCAGATTATTCAGCATTGGTATAGAGAGAAAAGGAGCAGAGTAGAGAGTTGTGAAGAACCTCCATGTATAGGCATTGAATTAATAGGAAACCTTCGATTCAATTCCATGGATGTGTTTGAGCTCTGTGTGTTGCTGATATTATGCTTTTGCATGCTTGCTTCTTTTTATGCTTATCTTCTATATGCTGCATATGTGATTGCGTATCAGGTTAGAAACCTATGAGAATGAGGGAATGAGTTTCAATTGTCTCTCTGTTTAAGTCAGGAGATTCCTGCATAGAGTGCAGTCGAATTCCTCCGCATAGAGTGCGTAGAGGAGGCTAAACAGTTGGACTCTTGTTCTCGTTTTGCCCAGAGTGAATTTGGGGTGTTTGAATCGTGCAGGTGAGTGCAGGTCGGACTGGAATCTCAGTAGCAAGTCTGAGAAAAAGGAGGCCGGGGTTCCCGTGGTTGTGAAAGCGCAGACCCTGGAAGGTTTCAAGCACTGTCGGGAGTGGTTGAAAGCTAAGCACAAGAAGTGCGTGAAAGTTCTCTAAAGGAACCAGAGGAACAAAGCTCAAGAGGGAAGGTACCTTTGCTTCTGTTGCACAGGACGGAACTGGTGCAGCGGAGAACTCTTCAGGAGGAAGAGAATCGACGACTTGAAGTTGTCGTGGAAAATCGCAAAACCCCGCAGACCGTCAGATTGTGGAGGAGTTGCAAGGAGGTTAACCCGCAGATGCACATGAGAACCCATCTACCATCGAGCATCGGCATATCGGGGTTGAGGAGTGCGAGAGTTGCATGCACGTCTAAATCGCGAGTTGCGATTTCTCGATTAAATTGGAGCCGTCAATCGTCGGAGGGACAGGTGGCACGAATCCGGAATAATCGCGGGATCGGCATTCGGGGTTTTCAACTCCGTTGCAACTTGTGTTGTGGATCCGCGATCCGCGAAGTCCCGAAGTGACGTGGCGTGTGGGACCGCAATCGCTAGTGGAGTACAGGTGGAAGCATATCGGAGTTTGGGGTTCGGGGATTCATAGTGTAAGTGAATCACGAAATTTCATGCGTCGATTTCCCGATAGTGAAATCTCCGATAGAGGGAAATGTTGACCCGTTGACCATCGGGGATCGGGGTTTTGTTTTGTATGTGAATTGTGTTCGCGTGAACCGCGAACTCCCGAGTCGCGATATCCCGGTTTCCGAAAGGGAGATTTCCGAGGAGTTATTGTGGGTGACTCGTGACTCCCGAGGGGAGTTGAAAGAGCTTAGAATCTTCGGGCCCGTGATTAAGGAAGGTCCTGGTGGGAGCGACCGCTCGTTGAGGGGTGGGTTGCGTCACATGTGGTCTATTAAATCATCTTTCTTTTTTCTATCTTGGCCATTCCACTATGTGCAAATGGTGGGGCCAAACAACTCCAATGCTTTGTCATTTAAGTTCTATAGAAAAAATTGTTTCCTGTAGAAACATGTTATCCATTAATTTATAATAATCTCAACAAATGTCCATTTCAATTTCATGATAAAAATGAATCAATTAATTAACAATTACCTGCAATATTTTGAATCTTGATCGAAACACATGCGTCATCCACCAGAAAGGTGACATCTAGTGATCTGGTACTTTTAATTTGTTCTGCTCCATGCAGAATACTTTCCTCTCCATCTACAATACGTTCATCTTCAGAGTCATGTGGAGTCCCAGGCTCCAACTCATCATTCTTCAACGTGTCATGCTGGTCAAAATCATTGCGCTCATCAATGGATTCGAGCAGAACCTTAGGAGGCTCAAAAATCCTTACTTGTACTTTTCTATGTCGACATTTTTGTTGCATTGGACCATCACTTCTACCTATAGCAGTTTCAAGATCGACAATTTCCCGACGCACGAGGTTTAAAAACTCCTACAAACGAAAAAATTTATTTTATCAGATCATATAGAAAATATAAAACAAAAAAAAGGATACGAAATTGTCATAGCTGATAAAAATATGTGAAGATTCCACTTACCCCAAAATTAGTTATTATATTTTGTAGCTCTACAATTCTTACCCTGTCCTCTTGTGTGAGGGGTCTTTTTCTAAGAAAACCTAGATATTTTATGTTAGCCTTCTTCAAGGTCTTCACTACAATTGTTATTGGGTTAGTGGAATAAAATATTTCATCCTCATCAATATCCTCAGTGGGAGCCTTCCCATGTTGACCATGCCACAATACATTGATGAATAAAATTAATGAGATGAACTTTAACATTTGAGAAATTTAGTTATTGTAGTCATAAGTTATTACTGTATTTAACATTTACCTACCGAGGCACAACGAGTGCCTTTCCACGGTCACCCTGGACATATGTAGAGGGTGATTTTTGGCCATGGTCACCCTGGACAAAAGTTGACACAATAAATCAATCAACAAAAGTTATGAAATTCACCTATAACATTTAAAAAATGAAATATTGGAGTAATATCAGAAAAAAAATAATGAAATTTCAGAAATTTAGTTGTTGTAGTCATAAGTTGTTACTGTATTTAACATTTACCTGCTGAGGCACATCAGGTTCCTTTCCATGGTCACCCTGGATAGATGTAGTGGGTGATTTTCTGCCACGATCACCCTGGATAAAAGTTGACACAATGAATCAATCAACAAAAGTTATGAAATTCACCTGTAACATCCAAAAAATGAAATATTGCAGTAATATCAGAAAAAAATAATGAAATTTCAGAAATTTAGTTGTTGTAGTCATAAGTTGTTACTGTATTTAACATTTACCTGCTGAGGCACAGTAGATGCCTTTCCACGGTCACCCTGGACAGATGTAGTGGGTGATTTTTGGCCACAGTCACCCTGAACAGATGTAGCCAGTGATTTTCGGCCACGGTCACCTTGGACAGAAGTTGACACAATAAATCAATCAAAAAAAGTTATGAAATTCACCTGTAACATTAAAAAAATGAAATATTGCAGTAATATTAGAAAAAAATAATGAAATTTGAGAAATTTAGTTGTTGTAGTCATAAGTTGTTATTGTATTTAACATTTACCTGCTGAGGTACAATGGGTGCCTTTCCATGATCACCCTGGACATATGTATCCTATGATATCTCACTATCACCCTGGATAGATTTTGACACAATAAAATTAATCAACAAGAGTTATGAAAGTAATTGTATCATTAAAAAATGAAATATTGCAGTGATATCTGAAAATAAATAATGAAAAATGAAATATATGAAATAAAAAATTGAAATATCACACCGATAAATTATAGCAATGATTGATAAAAGGTTGAGTTGAATGGTATGTAAGATATTTACCCCCATAGCTTCACCCCCTCCATCTATTCGATTCAAGTTGTAATCGATCAACAACTCTTCACCTGGAACTATTGTTTTTGTTGCACATAAAAATATATAATTTCCTTCGCGTCCCTCAAATATGCAATTCAGTTTCTTAGTTGTTTCCATTGGTCGTGTACTATTTATAAAGCCCACAATGTTTCTAGTAGCTTTTGGCCTTCCATCACTATACATAGTTGCCCCTTTATTTTGATTGTTATCTACTAGTTGTATATAATTTGCGGCAACTCCATATCTCCGCATACTTCGTGTATATCGGACCGACATCAATCAATAATTGTATTTGTATAATGGTCCGACATACTCCATCAATTTAGTTACAGTTCCATAGCCGACCTTTATGCCATCCATGGAAACTAACCCCAATCCATGTAAGGACGAAGGAGCAATGCGATACATCCTCCCACTGATGAAGAAATCTATGTCCACTTCAGGTGGCTCCTTAGGTTCCCATCATTGCACTAGATGTCTATACCTCAAGGGAAACTCAATGTCACCTATTCTCTTAGCATCATAATTACATGACCCTCTGTTGGAAATAAAAAATTGCATGCGTATACAAAATCTTTTCCTTGCCTTTTCAGATCTAGTTGATCTAGAATTGGTAGATCTAGTACAACACGTTTCACTTTCAACCTCTCTTAGTATATCTTGATCATCACTCGAGGAAGATAGATTCGAAAGATAACTATTTGGTGGTAACTACACTCGTTAAAACAAAAAGATAAGTTATCATGTGAATATAAGTTTGTGGTACCAACACTCAAAAAACTGAGAAGATAAGTTAGCGAGAAAATATTTAGGGAACCCATGTTTTGCTTGGAGAATATACTTGATTCTATTGTATGTAACAAACTTATTGGGGTCCTTGTTTACTTGATTCATATCATACTTGGCATACCATTATTGTTATCTTGGTATGCTTTGGGGTGTGAGTCTTCTCTTTTATAGTTTCATATAGTTGCATAGTTGCATAAGTTGCACAGTTTCATATAGTTGCATATAGTTGCATAAGTTGCAATATAGTTGCAATAAAATTGCATAAAGTTGCATATAGTTGCATAAGTTGCATTGTTGCATAAAGTTGCATATAGTTTCATAGTTGCATAAGTTGCATATTTTCATATAGTTGCATATAGTTGCATAGTTGCATAAATTGCATATAGTTGCATATAGTTGCATAAGTTGCATATAGTTGCATAGTTGCATTGTTGCATAAAGTTGCATAAGTTGCATGTTGCATAAAGTTGCATAAGTTGCATTGTTGCATAAAGTTGCATAGTTGCATAAGTTGCATAGTTGCATAAGTTGCATAGTTTCATAAAGTTGCATAAGTTGCATAGTTGCATGTTGCATACAGTTGTGTAGTTGAAATAAGTTGCATAAGTTGCATAGTTTCATAAGTTGCATAAGTTGCATAAGTTCCATAGTTGCATAAACTTGCATATAGTTGCATAGTTTCATAAGTTTCATTGTTGCATAAGTTGCATAAAGTTGCATGTTGCATAAAGTTGCATAAAGTTTGCAAAAAGTTGCATAATGTTGCATAAAGTTGCATAAAGTGGAAACCCATGTGTATTTCCACTTTTCATCGATATAGGGGCATGTTGGGTTCCCACGATGGTTATTAAGCAAAGAATTATCACGTGGTGAATTCCATCCTTATGTCAGGGTACTTGCTCAAGAAAACTTTTCTCATGAGTACTCTCCTATTTTCTTATGCATATTTGCTTTGCCAATTAGTGTCACCTTATTTTCTTTGTCTTCAATTGTTTCTTTTCCTTTCAATATTCTTCATGCAACTTGTTTCTATTATATTCCATGAAGTATATCTCATGCAATGGGGGTGAAACTTAGTTTATGGTTTCCACACTTCATAGTGTATGGTTTCTACACTTCATACTGATCATACACATATCACATCGCATATTGGTGTGTAGAGTATTTCATGGTGCATTTTCCATTGACAACTTACACTAGGAAAACACTTAGATCCTTCTAGTGATGGATCATAGTGTGTTGAAACCCCTCATTTTGATTCCTTTACCTTAGTATAGATGTGTGATTATGTCTTTCCATGTGATTTCTAGTGCCATCATGCAACCCTATTTTGTGTTTATCCTTCCTTGGTCATACATTGTCTGTCTATGGTAGATGTTTTGGCCAACACATTTAGGTCCCTCCCTTACCAGTTATGACCTCTCTTGGGTCTTATGCACTAGTTGGGGTATTTTTTAGTTGAAGAGCCTCCCTTGGGTCCCCAAACTTCCCTAATCCATTAGGGCGCACTCTTCAATGCATAAAATAAAGCCAATTGTTGCGTAGTTGCATAAAGTTGCATAAGTTTCATAAAATTGCGTAGTTGCATGTTGATTTATAAAGTTGGATAGTGATCTGGTGGTGTGTAGGAAGAGGCCTAGCACCTTCAAAATGATCATTCTCCTCCAAATTTCCAACTTTAAAGTTGAGTAAGTTGCAAGTTGAGAAATCAAGGGATTCCACCAACACTCATTTAAATTTATTTTCAATCACTTGCTAGTACTTCTTTTATTTTGTTGATATTAAGCTCGCACATGAGGTAGTTTATATCTATGAGGATTTAGGATCAATTTTTCAAGCTTGAATTTGATGTGTAAATATTTATGAAGGTATTGGATCACTTAATGACTCCTTAGTACTTTTGACGAGTTGAAGAGGTTTTGAAATCACCAAGCAACCATGGAAACTCAATGTTGCATAGAATAAGAGTTTCTTTTTTATGAGTAATGGATAATTCACATTGTAGAATCTCCTTCAATATTTTGTTGTTATCTCTATGAACCATTTTGTCAAGAAAACATCTAAGTCGTTGACTTGAAGGGATTATTGATTTCCCAATCCATAATTTTTCCTCATGATAGATAAATCACTAAGTCAGGAGACCAAAGGTCCTTTAAAAGTTAGTAATTGAACCTTCATCACTGAAGTAAGAAAAGAAAGGTGTCAATTTTTTTGTATATTTGGATAATTTAGCCAAGAAAATGAAACTTTCTAGGTTGGGAGGCCAGTGAGTCTCCAAAACTAGTGACTAAACATTCTTGAGCCTTAAGGTTTATGATTTACCCCCAAAAGAAAAATCACTTATTCAATGAGGTTACTCATTGTCCAAACCAACTGATTGAGCTTATTGACCCTTGCACTCAACAAAATTCCTCCTTGGGGTAAATCACTCACTTGTCCTTATGACCTCTCTTGGGACTTGTGCACTAGTTGGGGTATTTTTTAGTTGAGGAACCTCCCTTGGGTCCCCAAACTTCCCTAATCCATTAGGGCACACTCTTCAATGCATAAAATAAAACCAATTGTTGCGTAGTTTCATAAAGTTGCGTAAGTTGCATAAAGTTGCGTAGTTGCATGTTGATTTATAAAGTTGGATAGTGATTTGGTGGTGTGTAGGAAGAGGCCTAGAACCTTCAAAATGATCATTCTCCTCCAACTATCCAACTTTAAAGTTGCATAAATTGCATAAAGTTGCGTAAGTTGCAAGTTGAGAAATCAAGGTATTCCACCAACACTCATTTAAATTTATTTTTAATCTCTTGCCAATACTTATTTTAGTTTGTTGATATTGAGCTCGCAAATGAGGTAGTTTATATCTATGAGGATTTAGGATCAATTTTTCAAGCCTGAATTTGATGTGTAAATATTTTTGAAGGTATTGGATCCATTAATGACTCCTTAGTACCATTGACGAGTTGAAGAAGTTTTGAAATCACCAAGAAACCATGGAAACTCAATGTTGCATAGAATAAGAGTTTAATGTTCTTATGAGTAATGGAGAATTCACATTGTATAATCTCCTTCAATATTTTTTTGTTATCTCTATGAACCATTTTGTTAAGAAAACATCTAAGTTGTTGACTTGAAGGACTTGTTGATTTCCCAATCCATCATTTTTCCTCATGATAGATAAATCACTAAGTTAGGAGACCAAAATTCCTTTAAAAGTTATTAATTGAACCTTCATCATTGAAGTAAGAAAAGAAAGGTATCAATTTTTTTGTATATTTGGATAATTTAACTAAGAAATGGAAACTTTCTAGGTTGGGAGGCCAGTGAGTCTCCAAACCTAGTGACGAAACATTCTTGAGCCTTAAGGTATACGATTTACCCCCAAAATAAAAATCACTTATTCAGTGAGGTTACTCGTTGTCCAAACCAACCGATTGAGCTTATTGACCCTTTCACTCAACAAATTTCCTCCTTGGGGTAAATCACTCACTTGGTGTTGTTGGCTACCTTCCAAACTGAGCGATTGGACTTTGGTTCACAAAATCATTAATTAGCATTTAACTTTTGGATGTGTGCTAAGTGTAATTCCCATGTTTCTTGGAACATGTGGATTTTTAAAGCCATACACTACCCTATTTGTCCTTATTTCTCCTTTTCTTCATTGTGGTGACTTTCTTCTTCTTCCTTTGGTTGTTTTTTTCTTTACTCAATGTGTTTTGCTAGTCTAATCATATCCAAAGTGATACCCACAAGTAGTTGATCATTTTACCCATTTCCAGAGTGATGCACACTACCTAAAGCCACAAGAGTATCACCACCTATATATAAAATCAATTTATATTCCATTGGGGTTTACAAGGTTTCATTTTCAAGTTTTAATGGTTTTCTATAGTTGCTTGTTGAAAACGAGATTGTGAAACCCTATGGAAATGTATTTTCATCTCTAGATTGAGGATGTTGTTTTTCTTGGTTTTCAAAGCTATCCATCAACCAAGAAAATCAATTTATCATGTCATGGTTATTAGAGATATGCAAAGTAGAAAAGAAATTGATCTGCAAACAAATACAATGCATTTGAATAATTGGGCATCACCATAGTAAACAATAAATTTTTATAATGCATTTGAATAACCCTCACATTTGAATAAATTGAGCATCACATTTGAATAATGCAATTGAATAAATTGGGCATCACATTTGAATAACCCTCACATTTCGTATTGGAAATTTTTATGAAGAACTTGGAGAAATGGATTTTGAAGTTTGGCATATCATGTTTCAAGGCATTGTGATTCATGAGATTGTAAGGCATTGTCTTAGCATTTTATTTGGTGTGTATTTTTGCTTAAGGTTAGGGAATGTAATTCAAGCCCTTGTATAGCTATCAAGGAGGTCATTGGAATAATTGATGCGTTGATGGAAGGGATTCAAGGCCAAGATCCATACACCAAAGGATTTCCCTCTAAAAGGATAAAAAAAATCACCGGAGACGATGATCATTAAATGATAGCATTGTCTTGAGAGACGACCCTTTCTTGATGGCGCCATAACCCTCTAGTAAAAGTTGAATGGAGGCATGAATTCTTATTTATTCTCTAAGGTAGATGAGGTTTTTCTGACTCTAATATTGGTAAACATGTTACATCCATATTTGGGTTTTCTAGGAAGATAACAAACAACATGGACATTATCACCAAATTTGACTTTGATACATATTGATTTGATTAAGTATCATATGGTGTTTTAACACTTCTTGAAGTTGATATATGGTCTAAATTTTTGATGAGTATGATTATAGATGAGGCCACATTTACAAGAAAACTAGAGATCAAGGTGGGGTTTTTTTCGTTGGCCACCGATTCTTAAGGAGGACAAGTCTTAAGAAGCTTCGGATACTCCAACACATTATTGAAATTATATAAGTGTCTACACATTATTGAAATTATAGATGATAAGGATGGATAATTTTATAATGATTTGGGTTTCTTGATTGAAAATGAAGTTCAATATACTAGTCAGATTCAAAATAATATTCACCTTGATTGAAAATGAAGTTCAATGATGACTCAACAATAGAGAGAAAAACTTACCATTGATTTTGTAATGTTGCTCGATATAGGGATTACGTGCCACCTCAGGCATCGGTGGTCCCTCCTCTGCTATGATGCTCTGGTTGATTTCGTGGATTCCCTACTTGCTTTGGTGTGATGTACTTGATTTTGACGTGGATTCCCTACTCTTCACGTGGTTGATTTTGTGGATTCCCTATTTTATTCATGATTTCATGGATGCCCTACTTGCTTCAGTTAGCCACCAAGTCTCCACGGGTAGCTCTGTCTCCATGAGTAGCATAGGTAGCTCGGTCTCCATGGGTAACTCTGTCTCCACGAGTATACTCACTCCAGCCCAAGGGTATAATAACTCCAGCTATGTCTCCATGGGTAGCTCTATCTCAAAATTAAAAATGTGGCTCTGTCTCCACGACACAGTGATGTATTGTGAACAGTGGGCGCGAGGATATTTAATTTTCATTTTGGTTATAATTTAAATTTTCTGTCCCTAGTTTTTGTTTTTTAAATATTTTCTTAAATTCACAATAGTTTCTTTATTTCCCTAGGTTTTGTATTTTAAATGATTTTTTTGGATTTTATAAAAGTTTTTTTTGGATTTTTTTAAATGATTTTTTTGTATTTTTTTAAATGATTTTTTTGGATTGTGGAAAAAGGTTTAAATGCAACAATGAATATGGAAATGATCCTAATTCTATATGAAATTTCAATAATATACCTTACTCATCTAAACATGGATAAGAAAATGATCTATAGGTACCATAGAATTCAATGCAAGGTCCTGCACCCAAAACAAAAACTACAAAGTCATATTAGATGCTTCATGTCAACAGGAAATAGTTTGACAACATCTTGTTCAATGGAAACATCAATAATATTAAGTATGGAAATTTAATCCAAGGTATCTTCTTCAAGTCAGAGGTGTTGTTGGTAGGGATGAATCAAAAGGATCAATATTTCCAAAGGGATGGAGTCTAAGGGAATGATAGTGGAGTAGATATACCTAGGGTAAAATTCAATAGGAGGGCCATTATGGAGGTTATCCTAAGGACTATCTAAAAATTTCACGACCTCTAAGAATTTTTCATCATTAGGAAAGATCATGGTCGAAGAAGTAGGACCTAACACTTTTGCACATAGGGGGTGAAATTGGCTTTGTTACCCCTATGTATAAATGTCCAGTTTTAATCTTCGATCCTAATTCATGAAAATCAAATGGGCATGGTGAGCATATATCCATTGGTTTGTTCAACACCAGGTGACATAGAAAATGTAGATAGGTAAAACAAGGATAACTTGTATGATTTTTGTTCATTTCCTTAGTGGAAAAATGCCTCAATTTTGATTACAAAAAGAACCCATCATTTATTTTGATACAATAGAATCTCTACGGGTTGGCACTATACAATCATAACCCTAGAGAAACCATCCTTTTAATACAACTAGGGAAGTATGTTACTTAGATAAAACCTACAGAGAGATAAGAAGAATGAGAGTAGAAGAAAATATGGCACCAATGTTTCATATCCCTCTAATAAAACAACTGCTCAAGATTTCAATAGTGTATTGGTGAAAAACTCCTTAGAATCCCCCTTGTTGTGTTGTGGTAGCTTCTTCATTTATAGACTCCCCTTCTCAAATTGGTGCATTAACTAAATCCTAGTTTTTTCTTGGATATGTTATGGTTGAATCCATGATTTGAGGATGTGGTTGGGTTGGTTAGGTTGTTCTTTTAACTTGTGCCATTTAAGTGAAAGAATCCATACTAAAAGACAACCTAAATTTTTTTACTCATATGCTCTTGTCCATATCTAGATTTAAGGTTTCTCCCTTTTAGTGTTGGGCTAGTGGTCATTTTGATCCTTATAATGGTTACCGAGAGTGGACAATGGTTGACCATAAATGTTGTAATTAGGTCATGTGATTTCTTCATTAACTAGCTCACAATGGAGAATTTGTATAGAGAAACCTAGCCTTTGATAGGTAACTTGAAACTTTGATTGTTTCCTAATATCTTCCCTTATCTGTATGAATTTTAAGAAATAATCTCTTTTGAAAATTAACAGTGAATCGACCTAACCATAACCCCATGATTATATCCATTGGGTTTTTGAAGACGTGCCACTTGGAGACCCATGTATTATGGTGAATATCCTGGGTGAAGCATTTTAGTGGAGTCCCTTTTGATTTCTCGAACACAACCACATGTTAATTTATGATTGGATAGAACTGTTGATGGGGACCTTGAGTGAATTTTCATGGGGGGGGAATGCATTAGGCTCTTATCGGTTTTAGATATTTTTATTCTCATGGGGTGAATCTTTTATTCAGTTAAATATCAATCACTGATCTGTATCAATGAGTGGAATCTCCACTTATAAATATCTCATTTTTGTTTTTGCAATATTTTACACAAGTGGGCAAAGGATAATTCTTTATGGGAGTTGATATTAAAAAAATGGTGGAAGTGGCCACATAATTCAATTGTGAAGCAGGTTTGTCCAACTAAAAAGTAGGGATAGACTATGTATGATCCACTAAATGTTATACATTATCTTCGGTAAAATGTGGTTGTGGATCATAATATGAGCATTGATTTATGGTGACAATGAATCCTTCATGTGGAAATTGCATCACAAAAAGAGTAAGTAATTACGACTTTCACGGTGTACATACAATTGTGCCTAAGGAACAGGTTGGATTTTGTTGGCATTGTCACAACCACTACATCAATTAAAAAATTATTCTTACCACCCAAGGTATATTTGAGTCTAGAACCCTTCCATATCATTAAGGCATGCGATGGAAATCCATATCATTAGTCCAATGTATTTTAGGTGTTTCCTTTAAAATACGACCGAGACACATAACGTCCATGCATCTAGTACTGCAAGGGAATGCAATAACTTCGATAAAGAAGTACTTGATTAATCGCAGAAGCTTCAATATAAATTATTTATTGTCTTTGTTTTTTTCTCTCATCTAAGTACTTTTTTACTCCATTTCAACAACAACGCGTCCATTCATTAGGAACACTAAAAACCAATAAATTGATGACTCCACTAAATTAGGGTTTATGGTTTATCTGATGAATTGATGATGGAATAAAGAGGGTGTGTGAGTCCAATTTGGGTCCATAAATCCTCCCATATCGTTAAGTCATGCAAATAGTCTATCCATGTCAAATTTCAATGCATACAGAAACAATTTGAAAAAATTTCTACGTTGGCCTCATTCACAGGTCATTGTTGCTCGTGTCTAGTCCTAGTACAATTTCCTTGTAAAATTTGAATAAAATATTTGGATAATGATAATTTTGAAGGTGCTAGACCTCTTCATACACACCACCAGATCACCTCTCATCGACAGTCTGTGTATTGATCCCTTTTAGTTTTGGGCTGTGAGTATTTTAAATTGCACGCACCTTTCAATCTAGTCAAAGTTCAATTAATGTCTCTTGTTACTGTAGGGTTATAAAGCCTCATCCCAGTGCCCATATGCCTCCAAGCTTGTGATCTAATCATTTGGTGAAAAGTGTCATGAAGGGTGATGACTAAGACTAAGGGTAACTTTCAATTCAAGGCTAGGAATGACCAGGCCCACATCAAGTGAAGGAATAAAATTAAGAAGGTACATGTGTTGTCCCATTCCATGTCAACAACAACGCATCCATTCATTGGGAACACTAAAAATCGATAAATCAATGACTCCACTAAATTAGGGTTTATGGTTTACATGATGAATTGATGATGGAATAAAGTGGGTCTGTGAGTCAAACTTGAGTCTAAAAACCCTCCCATATCGTTAAGGCATGCGAGTAGTCTATCCATGTCAAATTTCAATCCATACAGAAACGGTTTGAAAAAATTTCAACGTTGGCCCCATTCATAGGTCATTGTTGCCCATGTCTAGTCCTGGTACAATTTCCTTGTAAATTTTGAATAAAATATTTGGAGAATGATAATTTTGAAGGTGCTAGGCCTCTTACTACACACCACCAAATCACCTCTCATTGACAATCTATGTATTGATCCGTTTTAGTTTTGGTTTGCTAGTATTTTCAATTGCATGCACCTTTCAATCTAGTCAAAGTTCAATTAATGTCTCTTGTTACTGTAGGGTTATAAAGCCTCATCCCAATGCCCATATGCCTCCAACCTTGTGATCTAATCATTTGGTGACAAGTGTCATGAAGGGTGATGGCTAAGACTAGGTGTAACTTCCAATTCAAGGCTAGGAATGACCAGGCCCACATCAAGTGAAGGAAGAAAATTAAGAAGGTGCATGTGTTGTCCCATTCCATGTCAACAAAAACACATCCATTCATTGGGAACACTAAAACCCGACAAATCGATGACTCCGCTAAATTAGGGTTTATGGTTTACATGTTGAATTGATGATGGAAGAAAGTGGGTGTGTGAGTCAAATTTGAGTCCAAAAACCCTCCCATATCGTTAAGGCATGTGAATAGTCTATCCATGTCAAATTTCAATGCATACAGAAATAGTTTGAAAAAATTTCAGCGTTGGCCCCATTCACAGGTCACTGTTGCTCGTGTCTAGTCCTAGTAAAATTTCCTTGTAAAAGTTGAATAAAATATTTGGAGAATGATAATTTTGAAGGTTCTAGGCCTCTTTCTACACACCACCAAATCACCTCTCATTGATAGTTTGTGTATTGATCCCTCTTAGTTTTGGTTTGTTAGTATTTTCAATTACACACACCTTTCAATCTAGTCAAATTTCAATTAATGTCTCTTGTTACTGTAGGGTTATAAACCCTCATCCCAATGCCCATATTCCTCCAACCTTGTGATCTAATCATTTGGTGACAACTTTCATGAAGGGTGATTACTAATACTAGGGGTAACTTTCAATTCAAGGCTAGGAATGACCAGGCCCACATCAAGTTAAGGAAGAAAATATAAACATAAAAATGTAAATCCATGGGATGACATACCTACATCATTGGTATGATTAGGTGCAGTCGCACAAAGCTCCTCTTTGTTTCAAGAATATTTCATTCTCTACTAAACAGGGGCAACCAGGTGAAGGTGGAAGATCTAATTATGCCCCCCCCCCCGCACATCACTCTCAATTTCCACATAGTACCTAATTTTAAATAAAAACATATAAAGATATAAGCACATACATCTTCTTTTCAACAATTAAATATCAGTCATCTTCTTCTTCATCCAAGTCAACATCTATATCAGGATCTGGTTCAAAATTGATATTGGTGAAAGGATCATTCATATCAACATCATCATCAATGTCATTTTCACTAATATAGTTATCGATATCGTCAATGAGATCGTCATCTCCTACATTTGGATGATCAACTTCTTCATTTGACACATCGACTACATGAGTCACCTGCTCCTGGTCTGCATAATCATGATCTTCTTCCTCGTTATTATCTTCATCCTCGACTACATGATTATACTTTATTGGTCTTCCTTTTGGATCATATCTAACAACGTATGACCAACCTGCTTTACCAGGTACCTCTGAGTAAAATACTTGCTCACATTGACTTGGAAAAACATAAGGCTTTGTACCCGGTTCAAATTCCCTTGTATTAACCATAGTACATCCATTATCATGATCAATAACAATTCTTCCAGGATCACGTTCATGCATCCGTAGCCTGTACCATTTAACCTAAAAAAAAACTATTTTAAAGGAATTAAAATCACACTCAATTATATCCTCCAAATGCCCATAGTACCTATTCTTAGTTTCTTCCGGATTCTGTCACTTCTAGAGGAAATTTTGGTGACCTTAAACACTACAGTTATCCCACAATCTGATATTTTCATCTTATCATCCAATATTTTGATACAAAATTTACAACCATTACACCACATAACCTTGTGATGTTTCAACTGCAACATTGACAACAAGTAAAAATTAGATTTCCAATTAATAAACCTCATATAAGACTTAGTAAATATATATTTCAAAAATTAAACAAGCCAAATACATTGAAAAATTGGGAAATAACTAGGAAAATGTGGGTAAAAATTTTACTTGCATGTTTATCTTTTAAACCAAAGGATAAATAAACTTCCCTTGATGTAAGATCAGGAAATGGATCTCGATGATGATGCGCTATTTTAATCATCTTACTCACCCCTTCCCATGATAAACTACTAAAGTATTCTTTAGTTTACTCTATCCAATGCTCCATCCAATCAAGGTTGTTTTCAATGTATAAATGTAAAGCATCCCACTCTCGAGCAACTATATGATAAAATAACAATTTAATATCATTAATTAGCTATTGTTAATAAAGGAATAATTTAATATAGTTCAATATGCAGAAACAAAAAATGTAAAAAATCAGTATGATAAAATAAAATTGGAAAAATAAGTGTAATATATTAAATCTACGTCAACATCTAATAATTACCTTTCATAGTCCTCATTTTACCTTTCCCCAATAGGACCTCCCCTTCAAATTTGTTGATGGAGTCGAGATGCCAAATGCGAGGCACATTCATATTTTCTGCTAATTTAGGTAGATATTGACTAATATACACCATGCATTGATATACCATATATCCCTCAACCATAGAACCCTTTGGACGTGCTCTTTGTCTAACAAAATCCTTCAATGACTTCAACTTCCTCTCCACCATCCACATCAACCTTGTGTGTACTGGTCCACATAATTCAATCTCCTCAACTTAGTGTATGAGGTAGTGTTCTTGTGCATTGAAAAATGCTGGAGGTAGATACTGTTGCATTTGACACATTAGTTGGGGAATTTCTCTCTTCCAATACCTTATATCTTCTTTATGTATTTTTTTTATGATAGCCACCTACAAGTGTCGATGCAATAAAATAATATCAAGGCATACATAAATTTGCAGATAAAACATAATATGTCAATAAATTCTGCTACAAATCACATATGAAGTACATTTTCCTTATAAAACATTACTTACCTCATGTATTTGCCAAGTACATAAATAATTTGTTTTATGTTGTTGTCAAAGTCGTCTTGGAGACATAAAGGTAGAACATACTGTAAAAAAAACAAATAATTATTATTTGTTTCCAAAAAATGCATACCAATAAGGAAATATATTATAACCTACTAATTACCTTAATGAATGTATGCCAATCATGTGTTTTAACCCCACCAAAATCACCTTTTTTCGTTAAGATATTTTGTATGTTCGACGAAAACCCTGTTGAAAACATAATTTTTCAAATGACCTCTTTTACAATATTGCTTTGTTGCTCCTTCAATAACCAAGGAAGACTAGTATTATGTTCATGACCATGACCATTATAATTAATAATAACACTTTGCAATGCGTGATTAGTTTCCTGGATGTCACAACAAATCTTTCCAATTCTCTCTTTGTCAGTACTTCCATCTAATATTTGCCATAAAATTTTTGTTATGTTCTTCCCGATATGCATTGTATCAAACAGATGAACTATTTGTAGGTGCTCGTAGTATGGCAATCTACTGAATTGCATTGGGTAACTTTTCATTCCTCGTGGAAGCCCATTTGTGCCTTAACGACATTCATAAAACATAAAAAAATTGAAATTAACACTAATTAATCAAACTAAATGAAATTAATGCTAATGAAATTAACCAAAGACTTATATAATATGTCATACATAAATAATTTGCATACCTTGACGATTTCTAATATATTCCAACTTCCATATGCGAGGTGTCATTCTTCGTGGTTTTTTTCCATTCTCTTCTTTACCATTGAATTTTGCTTTGTCTGTAGTTCGATAACTATGGTTCTTAGGGATAAAGTGCCTATACTCATCAAACACTTCCTTTCCTAAACTCCTTGAACGACGAGATTTTATCCTGGGACCGCAAACTAGGTATGCAAATTTACCCTTTGTTTGAATACCTACACGATATATGAATTAATGTAGCGAATTAGAGTTACACAATGCATGATATTTTCAATAAATATATAATATAATATTAAATCACAAAAGAAAGTAATAATATACCACAAAAATGTATTAACCCGAGAGCATCATGAATTGTCCATGATAGTATTCCATGGAATTGAAATCGTTTTTGCCCTATTGGTCTAGAGATGTCATACATAGTGACGCCAACCCATAACTTCAACAACTCATCAATAAGAGGCTCAATATATACGTTCATATATTTAACTTGGTACTTACCTAATTGGTTCAACATACTGCATGATTAATTATACTTATCTAGATGTCGTTATATATAAAAGAAATAATTACCATGCACGAAACAAAGAAATGAAATATTTTGTCATACTTTAAAGAAAATAAAAGATAATTAAATACCAGGAACAATCATTGCCAACATTTTGTGCTCTCTCTTGATCGACATCCAAGAAGGAAGTTTATTGTTTATAACAAAAACCGGCCACACTGAGCACGCAGAACGAAGCTCTCCAAATGAATTGATACCATTAACTACCAATGAAAGTCTAACATTACAAGGTTCTTCGTTAAAAATTGGCCACTTTTCTTCGATGTACTTCAATGCAGAACCATCTCGAGTCATTCGAATAACATCATCTTGACTTCTATTATTTTCATGGAAATCCATAAACTGTGCTATACTTTGGCACCTGAACAACCGCTGGAAACGTGGAATTATTAGAATATAACGAAGAACTTTGCGAAGCACCTTATTTGATGCTTTATCGGTTTGATATCTACTTATTTGACATTGTGGGCATTCATTTTCTAATGCATATTGTCCATAGTATATGATATGATCATTAGGACATGTATCAATAGCCTGATAGTCCATTCCAATTTCTTTCATAATCACAAATATTTCTCGATATGTGCATGGAAAAATATTTGACGTCGGTAATAGAAATTCACCTAACAATCTACAAAAATCAAAACAATATTAATCATCAATATCGCATCAATACTAATTTACAAATTAGAAAACAGTAGCAATATAGGAAAAAATTGAACCTTTTAAGTATTTGTGAACATGCGGGCATAAATAATTAACAAATTAAATACCTTAGTATCTGTGTGAGGCATGTGTTTGATAGACCATTCAAAACCTTCAAGTTCACCAACAACAATATAACAGATAAAATATTTGTTGTTGAGCCTTCATAAAGAGGTTGACGTGACTTCTCGAGTAGAGGATCAACATCATGACTATCATCCTGGTTGTCCTCATTCATTGGAGAAAATGCGTCTTGGATCAATCTATGTATCTCATCTTCCTGATTTGAATCAATCAAATTATCTCCATCCATATCATCATTAATAACTTGATCAACAACTTCAATATTCTGATCTTGAAGTTCATCACCCTGTAAAGGAGTATTTCTACTAGTACTTGGAAAATAATTCTCTGGAGGTCGACATTTTGGGGGCATCGTTTATATATTTAAAACAACGTAGAAAAGTTAGCGTGTATAGAAAATAGAAAAATCCCGATAAGAAATATTACTAAAATTCATGACATGATGACTATTACAGAGAATACATTAAATATTGAATCCTCTTACCAAGGGACGATATTCATAACCCCCTTTGGCGTGCCCCTTCTCCCTACAATGTCTTTCAACTGTTATTATTAAAAGTCTTTTTCTTTGCAAGACCCTGCAATCATAGCAAGGGCAATAACATTTTCCATCGCCCCTCGCCTCTAATTCCGCTCTTAACCGAGCAAGCTTCCTATTATTTTTGTTCATAGTGACAAATCCTTGTACTGACAAGTAATTGTCTTACCTACACCATACAAAACAGTAAGTTGTCAATTTTTTATATTTTAGCTACTCCTTCATGATATTTTAGCTACTCCTTTCAATTATGATATGGTTATTTATAGTGGCATACAATCCTCACAATTATTTCTTCTAAGACATTTTGACATGATTTTTTTATTATTATCAATTAACTATTAAGATCGATGTGTTTCAATTTGTACTTTAGAGTAGTGTGTACTGAATCACCATGGAAAATAATTACACACCATTTCACGAAAGTGGTCAAAATTTCTCAAACTTGAATCACTCGACACCATACACTAGCCTCTAAGTTGTTTTGTAGAGAAAATGTCAATCTTTGAAATTCACCACTAAAAAAATAATGCCAACCACTTGTCATCCACAATTGGGTTGGGTTGGTTTAAATTATGACGTGTTGATTTGCAGCTACATATAATGGTCACAATCTTATGCTACTTACAGTGGTCATGGTTTTATTTTCTAAGACACTTTGGCATGTTCTCATTTTTCATTGTCTGACTAGTAGATTACATCATGTTATCATAGATTTCATCATGAAATTTTTATATTTTAGCTACTCCTTATTAATAGTGTATAAACAAGTTACATCAACTACAAATTTTTTATATTTTAGCTACTCCTTATTAATAGTGTATAAACAAGTTACATCAACTACAAACTAGAGTTAATCACTACATCTATACTTGTGTGTGATTATAAAAAATGGAGAGAAACAACATCACATAAGAATACAATGTTATATGACTAACCTAACCTAATACTAGACTAAAAATATTGCATTAATATATATAGGCACAACATCATAGAAACACAAAAGTTAGAGAGCTAACAAGGTCTCTAAGGGATAGAATTAGAGTTAAGAAGATTTTTTTTCCACTTTCTATTTCAAACATTAGTCCAACCAGTAAAGTTGTTATGAGTTGGTGGTTTTGTAATAAGGATTAAATTTACATAAGGAATTGTAGGTTCAAATTAATCTAGATTGATAATGACATCCGTTTTTAATGTTTGAATTGACTTATTGATGGAGTGATTTTCCCTCAGCTTCTTAAAATACTTCTTCAGAAAATATTTTTCTTAACATTTCACATGAATTTCCATAGAATATACTATCTAGATAAAAAAACCAATGACATGAAATGTGGTACTGCACATATAATATATTATCAAGGAAAAATCAAACTACATGAAATTTCATTTGAACAAAAAATTACAAGTTAAATGAGTACATCAATAAAAAAACATACTAACCTTGCAAGTTGAAAATCCGAGCTATGTAGATTGAGAATTGGATTTGTTCAACTGGTGGGTGATGGAAAAAATAAACAGCTCAAAAAAATCCACGAACAATGTTGCAACTATAGCAATTATGTCGCAAAGTCTCTTAAAGTTAGGTATATATAGATCAACTAGTCAACTAGTTGTTAGCAGATGCTTTTTGAGATAGAATTTTTTTTTGTGGAAATAGCGACAAAATTTCATGGCCATAGCGACGAAATTTTGTGGCCATAGCGAAGAAAATCCCACCCAATTTAAAAAAACCTATTCGTGGCAATAGCGATGAATTTTCGTGGCAATATTGACAAAAATCCCACCCTATTTAAAAAAAAAACATGAAAATAATGGAAACGAGGAAACATTTCATGGAATAATCTACCCATATGTAGTATTGTATACTTGTATCTGTACCTGGTTAGCTTAGGAACTGGACTGAAGAAGCGGGTTGTCAAGCCCGTGGGATATTGAAGAGGCGGGTTGTCAGGCCCATGAGCAATTCTCTCTTGGTTAGAGAATTGTTGGGAATTGATTTCTCGAAGGTGCCAAATGCAACTGCAGAGCTCTGAGACTTCCGGTATGTCCTATTGCTGAAGCCTCATAAAGGAAGGGGTGCAGTTGAAGGACTGTTGAGCAGAGAAGGGGCACACTTCCTATGGTGGAACATGCATGTGAGGAATGAGAGACTGAAGGATGTTAGTTTGAGTTGGCACATGTGACATAGTTTTTCCTATTGTCTGAGATACATCAACCTAGTTATGAATCCCTTTACCTGGGTGGAATTTAGTTCCATCTTGGGGGTGACCCACTGCTGAGAGTGATGAGCAGTGTGGTCTAAGGTTGGGAGGTTCGTGGAAGGTCTGCACACAGTTGGTGATATTTTTATCAAGATAAGTGTCAATTATGTTTTAAATTACATGCTGCATTATTATTTATGCATTTATTTTTATGGGTTTTTCCTGTGTGTGGTGGATGTGTATTTTTATTATTATTCTGAATGAATCTGTGTATTTGCAGAATGTATGTGTCTATTTTAAGTTTTATATATAAAGTCTCACAAGAGTTTTTGCATGTACATGTTTTAATTTGTATACAGTTCAAAAGTTTTATGGGTCATAACCCAGTTGGATGCTGGGGATGCTACACTAAGAGAGTGTTAGAGGGGGGGAGAGAGAGGG
>ML780399.1:428944-442935 GCA_009831015.1 Picea engelmannii
GAGAGAGAGGGAGGGGGAAGAGAGAGGGTGTGTGTGTGTGTGTGTGTGTGTGTGTGTGTGTGAGAGAGAGAGAGAGAGAGAGAGAGAGAGAGAGAGAGAGAAATGGAAAATTAGGCATAAGAGCGCGTGTCTTTGTTCTTAGAGCACATGTGCATTCCTAGAGTGCATGCATGTTCTTAGCGCATGTGCATTCCTAGAGGGCATGCATGTTCTTATGAGCACGTGATAATTCCTTCCATTTCAATTTTTTTGGAGGGAGGGAATGACAACTCTAGCCTACATGTTTGCTGAGTTGGTTGCCTCAGATTTAGGCTCGGGATGACAAACCTAGCAGTTTGTTCTGCAAATACATAGAAACCTCCATTTTTATGAATGCCACTCAATATCTCTAATTTTGAGGTTATTTTTCTATAGGTACACAAATCTAGATTCCAAATATATAACCTTTTTTTAAAATTAATATTGTTTACTATTTTTAATCTATTTTGTCTTGATATATATCATAATTCTAAAATAAATACCTCCTTTATTTCTGCTATAACTTTTTATCAGCTTAACCATTTTTAAAATAAGTTATACACCACACATAAGTTATACATCACACTAGAAGACATATCTACAATCTAAAATACAACAAACAATTGTTTGATAATGTTAAGACCCTCTTAGCCTACACTAACTCAAAGGCATTGTAATTTCAAGGATATATTCACTTTCATAATTTAAAAAAATATAGAAATTAATATTATAAATTTTGAAAAAAATACCCAACACTAGAAAAATGGGTTCTCTACAATTATAATTTTTTTTTAAGGTAATTCCATTGTTCAAGTACTCAACACATATTTTTCTTGAAAAATAACATACTGATATTAGAAAAACTCGAATTTCACATAGTTATTCACAAATTCTATAAATTTTATTTATTTATTTGGAAATGTAATTCAATTTCCTACATTTTATATTTTTACACCATATTCAAATTCATTTTAAAAGTACCTTGAATAATCTCTCCAAGTTAAAAGATTGTTGTTTTTCCATATTTGCATTGCCACTAACCACTTATGAGAGACCATCATTAGCTTGCACCCACCCGTTACAAAATAACAACACGTGTAACTAGGTTCTCTAGAGCTCCAGGGAGATGTTTTCAAGTGCACATAATGATCAAATTTGTTAAGGTGTAATTTTTTTATCATTTAATATGAAGGAATTAATACATGACATTGAATTAAATGATAAAAAAATTTACCTCTTAAGAAATGTGATCCCTTTGGATGCTTGATAAATATGGGTTTAAGATGGATCTATACTAGTATTTATGTTGAAATTTCAAGAATAAGTGGATAAATCAATTTTTATTATTTTATTTCTTATTAAATAAAAATAATCATTTAAAATTCATTTAATCACAAAATAAATATATTTTTAATATAAATTTGATATCAAATAAACATTTTAAATTTAAAATATTACTAGATTTAAATCAAAATATGAAAAAATGGTTTAATCTATCCACAAACTTCCTCAATGGTTTTAAAATGGCTATACCTAAGTTTTGACTTTTAATCACCCACACACAATGCAATTTTTTTTCCAAACATAGATAACCTAAGTTTGGAGTTTTAATCTTAAATAAGTATGACATCTATTCATTGAAGTCATTAAATTCATGTCATTAGAATAAATACATGTGATGTCATATATTGGATGTGAAGTGCAATGCTGCCACACATTTGTTTTTGAACAATCTTGCAACCAAATTTGTAACAATTTTTTTATCAACATTCCACTTAGCAATCTTTGTTATCTTTGTATTCAGTCTGGTTTGGTTTGATGTCTCCTTTCTCGCCCAACCACATCTATTACCTCCTAATATATTTTAGGAGTTTCCTCCTCTCTATATACTCGAGCCAGACTATCTCTATAACTTGCATACCCTAGCCAACCTATCTCTATAAATATCTCTAACTTGCATAAATGGTTGTGCATACAATAATAACCTGTATCTACACTTCCTAGTAGACCATTCATGAATGAAGTTTCATCGTTTCCTTCTCCCTCTCCCATGGCTTGCGATTTCTTTAACAATAATCTTGACTACTAATTCAATATTGGGTAGCATGAAGCAAGTATGGATGCACACATAGTGAATGCAAATTCAGAGCTTAACCACTCCAATGACATATACATGTATACCATGTGAAGTGGATTATTCAACTATTCAACTTTTTCGAGGCCCTTTTTAAAGAACTAATTACATTGCAACTATTTTGATTGTAAATTCATGGTCATGGTAATTCCACGTGTGTGTACAAAATCCATACATAATATGGAAAAAAATAACAATTATAAAACTCAAACACATTAGAAAAAAATTAATAATTACAAAATCTACACAAAATAGACTAAGTCACCATAAATATTAATAAGAATAGAGCTAAAGTTAAATGAATATTGTATACAACCAAAATAATGGTAGCCCAATCAAATACCATCCTATTCTGAAATAGGAAGAAATAATTGTATGATCCTTATTCATATGGTTATGAATAAATTTACATTATCAAATTTATTGAGATTGTGTCAAAGCTTTAAAAAAAAAATAATAATCTAATATGTGGATGATTACTTAGCTTATGTTTTCATTTAAGCATATAAGCTCTTCATTGTATATAGTAATATGTTAACCTTTGTAAAGTTATTAAGTTAATAATTATGTGTGATGATCTTACCTTCGGTGGCATAAGAAAAACGTGCATGCTAATGAATTTTTAAGTTGTTGACACTTAAAATGCATTAATTTTATCTTTATTTTACATAATTATTAGAATTTTCATAAATAATTTAACATACACCATTCTAATTTGAGTTAGTGTTAAGATCAAACCTATATAGACATATTTTTTATTTAACACATCTCCTTTGAATTTTATTGATGATTTATTTTAGAAAGTAAATAATAATTGGTTGAGGATTTATTTCAAAGAAAGTTGTTGTCTTATATTATAAGACTAGGCTTTCATTATTTGTTGGTTTTAATATAATTTTTATTTTTATTATGAATATATTTTAAGTAATTTTGATAAGTAATGCACCACCACTTCACTTGCAACACTAGTTTTAGGAATATAAGCTAACGCGATTTTGGTATTGGAATACACATCTTCAAGATATTAACATGCAATGTTGTAATTCAATTTTATACATGAATTCAAATCTATGAATACTTTTGAATACTTTAAAATATCTAAGAAATTGGCTTTGAATACTTTTGAATATTGAGATCAAGTCACGAGGTATTGTCAAATGCTAAAATCCCATTTTGATGCGAACCCTGGTATTCATATCCTAAATAAAAGAGGGATAAATAACCCCAGCTCTTCGTGTGACGGAATAATGGTAAACTTCAAAGGTATAAATTTTCATCGTGTAAGACCATGAACACCTCGTGACTTGATCCCAATTCCATGGACAGAAGTAAACAAATTGGAGGAATCCCGGTCAATCTCTCTTCAAAGTATGTGATATCTATCTTCCCTTTGGTTTGAGGAAACAAAATTCCTCTTCCTTTTTAAGAGGAAATAAAATTCTTTTTTTTTTTTAAGAATTTCTCTTCCTTTTAAAATTAAAAGAAGAATTTCTCTTCCTTTTATTCAAAAAGAAGAGGAATTCAAAATTCCTCTTTTTTGTTTAAGAATTCCTCTTTCTTTTAAAATTAAAAGAAGAATTTATCTTCCTTTTATTCAAAAAGAAGAAGAATTCAAAATTCCTCTTCTTTTGTTTAAGAATTTCTCTTCCTTTTAAAATTAAAAGAAGAATTTCTCTAAGAGGAATTCAAAATTCCTCTTCTTTTATTTCTTTTTATCTTAAAAGGAAGAGAAAACAAAATTCCTCAATTTCACATGTTATTTTTCTTTTAAAAAGAAAAAGAACATGTAAGCCAATGCTTCAGAGCGTCCTGCGTGTTCCGAGAAGCAATAAGCACTCACTATAAATATGGGCACTTCATCTAATCATTCGTATTCTATTTTGAGGTATTATTCGTTCTCTGCTCTATATTTCAGATTCAGTCTTAAATCAGGAACACTTGCTGGTCATATTAAGCGCTTAGAACTTCAAAGATAATTCAGATACTCCCCCGTCTTTCGTTTATGTGGGTTAATCTACATGATAGATTGTTTTCAATGGACAATAGTCTCCTGTGGGCTTTAACAAGGCCATTCTTAGGATTCAGTGTAGTTGAAAAATATTTGTTGGCCCTTCTGTTGGACAAATGTTGGATGGGCAGGTGTTTATTATGTCCGATTTGTGCAGGTACAAAATTGTTCTGGGAATTATATTTCTTCCGTGCCTCTTTTCCTATACCTTTTTCTCTTTCCGTTTTTCAAGATTTTGTGTTACGGAGGCATTTAGATCACCTGTCAAGAATTGTAAGCCTGCCAGTCATTATACATTAGGACTGAAATGTTTGAAGAAAATTTATTGATCTCAACATCGAACCTTGGTGAGAGCTCAAGCTCCTCATATGTTTTTCCTGTTTTCCGCCGCCTTTGTTTCAGGTTGCCTCGTGCTATCGTATTCTCGGCCCCCGCCAGTTCTAGCTCTCCTTCCTCTCGTCTTCATTTTGAATGATTACATACTACAGAAACCCCTTGATAAACTTATATCGATTGTTCGAAACTATGAACAACACGAATAAAATCATGAAATTTTCATCAGTAAGACCATGAAATTTTCGTGATTCCATCCGTGTCCTCATAATTCTGGGTAATCAGTATAATTCTGGGTAATCAATCCACGGTCATATTAGGTTTCCGAATGTTGCTTGAGGTTTGCACCTCTCATACTGTATGAGTGGAATACTCACGTCGAACTGCCTGTGATGGAATAATGGTAAACTCGGAGAGCACGGAATAATGGCGAACTCGGAGTTAGGTGTCAATTAAATTTGCTGTCATTCCATTATTCCACTGGGGTTCTGGTTTATTCCGTTTTAGTTTTAGTTCAGGCAAATTAAAGCTAATTCTGAATACTGTGCATCTAAAGACTACTAATTGTATCCTATTGTATCCTTGCTTTGACAGATAAAATTTCTCATGGAGTATCGTATTGTTATCGTGGTTGATCGACCTCAAATTAATGTTATCAGTTACGGAACAATTCTCACAACACTGTTCTCTCTTCAGGGGCCGATTGGGCCGGAGATTCGGGGGAGTATACTCATTCTCTCTGGCTTGGTCTCAGCTGTAATCATTATTGTCTTCCTTCGCATTTCTTTCAACGTTTTATTGTTTTGAGAGGTGGAGAAGGAATCCACAATTTTCTGGTTGATAACTCGAGGTGGATTGCACAGAGAGCTTTCATTGTTTCAATGGTAATGGGATTATCAATCACCCTCTTCTTTCTGCTCTTATCCATTCTTCCATAAATCTTTATCCATCCTTCCCTAAATCTTTGAATAAAAATAGTGACTGTAAGACTGATTTACTTGTGAGACTGATTTACTTGTAAGACTGTGCTTAATATGTAGCCTTTTAAATTATCAATAAGAAGGATCTTTGGAACATAGTTATTAGTTGTGTTTACTGGTGAGAGTGCTTAATATGTAGCCTTTGCAACTATCAATCAGAAGTTTGTTCTATCTTCCATAAAATGGAAGGGTTTGGTAAAAAAAAACTTTGAATTAAGGATTATGGCATGACATTCCTTAAATTAAAGTATTATGTACCCAAAACTTTAATGTTGATAGCATGTCATTTCATAAAATTAAAAGGTTATATACCCAAAAATTGAATTAATGATTATAATACAAAATGTTGTGAAGTAGAGGAATGCTAAATATTTGATCATGGTTTTTTAATTATATTGTTGGTTTTTTTAAATTTTTTAATATAATAGATTAAAGTTTTTATATAGTTGATTAAGGAGTCTTCTTAAATCCAGTTATATTAAGGGTAGAGGAATGCTAAATATTTGATCATGGTTTTTTAATTATATTGCTGGGTTTTTTTAATCTATAATAAATTAAGTTTTTTTATATAGTTGATTAAGGAGTCCTCTTAAATCCAGTTATATTAAGGGTTTCTGCGATTTCCTTGACAGCTTTAGCTAACAAAAAAATAATATAATTGATTAAGGTTTTGTAAAAATTATATATTAAATTAAATATTGTAAAAATTAAAAAAAAAATATTAATTTTTTTAAAAATATAAATATTTATTTGATAATTGATGATAGTTTTGATTTGAGTAATTTGATATAGTTTTAGCCATAATTATTAAATATATAAAAAAAAACTTTAAAGTTATTTTGCTCATTGATTATTCATCTTATTATTTTAATGTTTATTGATTATTTGTTTTATTATTTTAAAATAACATTAAACACATTTATATGGAAATGATTGCCAATAGTGTTATTTTGGATGGATGGCTATAGTACATTAGAGGGATGTTGTTTAGAGAGTTGATGTTGTTTGGAGAATTGTGTTTTGAGAGTCCAAAACCCAACAACATGGTAACTTTTACCCATCACATTCTTTATTTCATAAGTTGAACCAACAATCTCTCCATCATGTAGTTAAGCAATCCCACTCAATCCACTAAATTTTGTTTAGAGTGCAATTATAATTGTGATCTTTCTTGAAACACCAATTGTGATCCTTCTTAAAACACCTTAACTTAAATTGTGTAAAACTATTGTATTTCCAACAACAAATGGTGGAGAACTTATGGGCTTCAAGAAATTAAATCTAGTGTTACATAATTTCCCCATGGATTGAGTTAACAATATCATATTCTTATAAACCATAGAGATTGAGCTCAGGGGTTTTGGAGTCAAAATTGGCATTTAAGAAATTAAATCTAGTGTTTCCTAATTTCCCCATGGCTTGAGTTAACAATATCATATTCTTATAAACCATAGAGATTGAGCTCAGGGGTTTTGGAGTCAAAATTGGTATTTCCACATTCCACTGAAGACTAGTTATTGGATTATGAATATAAGTTTTGAATCCTAGAAGACTTTGCATAGATGAAATAGTAGAAGCATTTGATAGAACATCTCAAAAACTAATATATCCATCGATACTAATCCACACATAACCACTATCAATCATTCATAATTAATGTGCCTCCATAAAGAATTTTGAACCAAGAGAAGAGTCCACAAGAACAATGAAAACTCTTGATTGCATTTGCCATTAACTTGTATAGCTCCTCTCTTATGTCTTGTTGTTTTTTAGTTGGAAATATTGATGATCTATATTCTATTTTTGAACCAACATTCCTAAACTCATCACATAGTGAGAAAAATGAAGTAACACCATATTCATCATTTGGGTAAAGAATTGTAATTCTTCTCCACACATAAACTTGAACCAATGTTGCAATGGCATGCACACATAAACTTGAACCAATGTTGCAATGGCATGCATATGTAACTCATCACTATGTGCTATGTGAACAAAATAGGGAAATAAGTGGTTAAATAGAAAGGGAATAGTAAGAGAGAAGAAAACAAATGGTACTTGAGGTGCATCTCCAAATTGTAATAAGAATTATGTAACCTTGGATGTTTGTGGTTTAATTATTGTTACCACTTCTCTTTCCAAGCTTGTTGAAGTTACCCACAAAATCAAATATCAAACTTCTAACTTAGGGAAATCATAGGAGAAAACCTAAATGAATAAGATAAGATATTGCACATGTTAATTTTGAATGTCTTTGCTAGAATAATTTGAACATCTTAGTTAATCGAATGCCTTACATAGCATAGTTATGGTGTGTATAAATGTATTGTGAATTAACTTAGCATACTTAAATGTTTTGTACACATGTTATTGAAGTAACTAGGCATATATTCATGTTAGTGTTTAGAGTCAATCTTTAAGTGTTTAAAGGTTTTTTTTTTTTTTTAAATAGTATCAAATAAAGGTGTGAAGAATTAACTTAAAATTTCATTTGAATGTCATCTCTTTAAATTTTTGTTAATCTTGAATTTAGATATATTTAAATTAATTTTGTTTTATTTATTAAACAAATATGATTTTTTTTTATATAAATATTAATAAGGATAGACATATTCCCTTATTCAAAATAATTATTAAATATTTATAAAATACTTCATAAATTAATCACAAATTTTTTCTTTTAAATTTTAAACCACCTTAGATCCATCTTAACTTTAGATGTCAAGCTCTAGAGCAATCAAATCTCTCAAAAGTAAAAAGTAAAAAATTTACACCTCAAGAGATTTGATCCCTCTCAATCATAATATAGAATTAAGATGGATCTAAGCTGGTTTTTATTCATTCAATATATATATATGTGTGTGTGTGTGTGTGTGTGTGTGTGTGTGTGTGTGAACATAAATTTTTCATTATTACTATTTTTTTATTATTTTTTTAATATTATTATAATAAATTATATTAAGTCTCTTAAAACAAATATACACATCAACATAATCAATCTTCATTAAATATCTTCTTATAACTACTTATAATTTTCTTATACTTACTTAATATTCTAACTCGTTTTGAGTGAATTATAATTTAAAAATTACTCAACACCAAGTAAGAGTGTTGAACTCTTCCCCGGATGGGGTGACACGCGGTATAGTGGAGGCGACACCTGGACTCGCACCCAACTCTGGTTTAATGACTAGTTTAATGGCTGATGGTCGCCACCCACACATCTGCATTAACGATGGTGGACGGCCATAGCAGAGGGCATGCGAAGGAGGTACTCCTCCCTCGCGCGACCATTAACCCCCCCTGCGCACACAGATTCATCGCTGATATGGATGGTTGGAGGCTTCGGCAGTTTGGTTGTGGTTTTTCTTTTGCGCCCGAGCAACGAAGGAAGGCTCCTGGTGAGGCTATGCCATGGTTATTTATGGCCTTCTCTTTGCACTCTGAGAAGATTCTCCAGGGCTGGTGGTCTCTCTGTGGGTCTCGACAGAGTCGGCTTGCCTGCGCTCAGCACCCGTAGCCGCTCTCGACCTGGTTTTTTTCCAATTCAGCTCTGCGTTTGATTGGCATTTGCTTGGGAAAAATGGTCAGGAAGCGAGGAAAGCCTTGACGGGGTTCTGCCTGGGAAGCACACAAAGCGCAAAGGCGCCGGGAGGAAGAACTGGAATGTGCTTTGGCTTTGGCGTCTTCCATCCTCAGGAAGAAGGCTCGGGTTGAGAGGAGGGTGTTGCTCAACACCATCGTTGAACAGGAAGCTGGCTGCAGCAGGGAAGAGAAGGAGACCGAGCCCGCGGATTTGTTTCCAATTTGTGTTGTGGAGGAGGACCTGTCGATTGGGGACTTGCCGTGTGACAAGAAGCCAAGCGACATGGAGACGTTCAACAGGCAGGGCACCAAGTGCATCCCGCTTAAGGATGCCGACCTCCCTGGCTGTGTGGTTGAAGAAATCCCATGGACGGGTGACTTGCAAGCTACAGGTGCCGAGAAGGTGGTGAAAGCAGAGAAGGTTGTGGTGCAGAGGAAGCTTGTGGGAGGCATCTCCGAAGATGCGGAACTGGAGACGACTCCTCCTAGTAGCTTGGGTGGCGGAACGCATGGTCCTCTCCTCAGTGACGAGCACCTAGCCTTGGTGTTCGAGCTCCGTAGCCACATTTCGGACTTGGAACACAGGGCCATCCTCATGGGCCAGCGCATGGATCTGCTCCTCGATGCATTCTCTGGGGCTCTAGCTCATCGAAGGTGCCCCCTGTGCACGCAGACCTTTGCCATTCCGACGGGGACTCGACAAGCTGGAGGAAGCGACACGTCACAGGGTGCCTAGTTTCTCTTGTTTTCCAGGTTTTTAGTTTTATTGTGTAATTGTTCTAAGCTTATCTGGACCACTGGCATCTGTCCTGGTTTCCTCCGGGCAAGACAGATGTCTCGTTTCTTAATGTATTACTGTATAACTGCTTGTTGCCCCTCACTTATGCTGGTTTCCGGTTACCGGCAGCATTTTTGATGACTGTAGCCATGACTTTGTTTATTTTGTCAAAGTTTTGAGATAATATAATATAGCAGGCACTACGCCTTTTTTATTAAAAAAAAAAAAAAAGTGTTGAACTCTTAAACGTATAAAGGAGAATTAACACTACATGATATTCTCCTCATATTTAAAAATTAAAAAAATAATAATATTAACACTACATGATATTCTATAATTTAAAAATTACTCAACACCAAATAAGAGTGTTGGACTGTTGAACGTATAAAGGAGAATTAACATGATATTCTCCTAATATTTAAATATGTAATAAGGCTTTATCCAACATTACTTATGTACTTAAATCATTAAAAGAAATGTAAAATATGCATTTCAGTTTTACAAATAAGCCCTTTTTGGAGCTTCTCCTTTAATATTTATGTTTATTTACAATTTTTTTAGAAATAAATAAAAAAAATAAAAATAAAAGAAAGAAAAAGAAAAAGAACATAATTTTATTTTTCATATTATTTTTATTTTACTTTTAAACGTTTTTATCCTTTTACTTTTGAAGTCTTTTATTTAATTTCAAATTAATTTTATGTTTGTTTAAAATTGTTTTTTTTTTATGCTATCTCATAATTATTTAATTTTAAATTAACTTTATGTTTATTTGAAATATAAATAATGAAACTTGCTACTTACCAAAAAAATAATATCTTTTAAGAGATAAAAAAACATTAAATTTCAAAATATATGTTATTAATATCTACTTACAATTTGTATCTTTCTTTTTGTAAAATCCACAAGATATTGAGTTTCAAAAAATATAAAATCAATTTTCATTTAGATAAGAGCATAATTTAAAATACATGATGGATCTTTATTTTAACAATGTCTAAAAGTTTTTGGTGCATAGATTTGAATTCATGTATAAAATTGAATTACAACATTGTGTATCCTAATACCAAAATCGCATTAGCCTATATTCCTAAAACTAGTGTTGCAAGTGAAGTGGTGGTGCATTACTTATCAAAATTACTTAAAATATATTCATAATAAAAATAAAAATTATATTAAAACCAACAAATAATGAAATCCTAGTCTTATAATATAAGACAACAACTTTCTTTGAAATAAATCCTCAACCAATTATTATTTACTTTCTAAAATAAATCATCAATACAATTCAAAGGAGATGTGTTAAATAAAAAATATGTCTATATAGGTTTGATCTTAACACTAACTCAAATTAGAATGGTGTATGTTAAATTATTTATGAAAATTCTAATAATTATGTAAAATAAAGATAAAATTAATGCATTTTAAGTGTCAACAACTTAAAAATTCATTAGCATGCACGTTTTTCTTATGCCACCGAAGGTAAGATCATCACACATAATTATTAACTTAATAACTTTACAAAGGTTAACATATTACTATATACAATGAAGAGCTTATATGCTTAAATGAAAACATAAGCTAAGTAATCATCCACATATTAGATTATTATTTTTTTTTTAAAGCTTTGACACAATCTCAATAAATTTGATAATGTAAATTTATTCATAACCATATGAATAAGGATCATACAATTATTTCTTCCTATTTCAGAATAGGATGGTATTTGATTGGGCTACCATTATTTTGGTTGTATACAATATTCATTTAACTTTAGCTCTATTCTTATTAATATTTATGGTGACTTAGTCTATTTTGTGTAGATTTTGTAATTATTAATTTTTTTCTAATGTGTTTGAATTTTATAATTGTTATTTTTTTCCATACTATGTATGGATTTTGTACACACACGTGGAATTACCATGACTGTGAATTTACAATCAAAACAGTTGCAATGTAATTAGTTATTTAAAAAGGGCCTCAAAAAAGTTGAATAGTTGAATAATCCACTTCACATGGTATACATGTATATGTCATTGGAGTGGTTAAGCTCTGAATTTGCATTCACTATGTGTGCATCCATACTTGCTTCATGCTACCCAATATTGAATCAGTAGTCAAGATTATTGTTAAAGAAATTGCAAGCCATGGGAGAGGGAGAAGGAAACGATGGAACTTCATTCATGGATGGTCTACCAGAAAGTGTAGATACAGGTTCTTATTGTATGTACAACCATTTATGCAAGTTAGAGATATTTATAGAGATAGGTTGGCTAGGGTATGCAAGTTATAGAGATAGTCTGGCTCGAGTATATAGAGAGGAGGAAACTCCTAAAATATATTAGGAGGTAATAGATGTGCTTGGGTGAGAAAGGAGACATCAAACCAAACCAGTCTGAATACGAAGATAACAAAGATTGCTAAGTGGAATGTTGATAAAAAAATTGTTACAAATTTGGTTGCAAGATTGTTCAAAAACAAATGTGTGGCAACATTGTACTTCACATCCAATATATGACATCACATGTATTTATTATAATGACATGAATTTAATGACTTCAATGAATAGATGTCATACTTATTTAAGATTAAAACTCCAAACTTAGATTATCTATGTTTGGAAAAAAATTGCATTGTGTGTGTGGGTGATTAAAAGTCAAAACTTAGGTATAGCCATTTTAAAACCATTGAGGAAGTTTGTGGATAGATAAAACCATTTTTTCATATTTTGATTTAAATCTAGTAATATTTTAAATTTAAAATGTTCATTTGATATCAAATTTATATTAAAAATATATTTATTTTGTGATTAAATGAATTTTAAATGATTATTTTTATTTAATAAGAAATAAAATAATAAAAATTGATTTATCCACTTATCCTTGAAATTTCAACATAAATAATAGTATAGATCCATCTTAAACCCATATTTATCAAGCATCCAAAGGGATCACATTTCTTAAGAGGTAATTTTTTTTATCATTTAATTCAATGCCATGTATTAATTCCTTCATATTAAATGATAAAAAAATTACACCTTAACAAATTTGATCCTTATGTGCACTTGAAAACATCTCCCCGGAGCTCTAGAGCACCTAGTTACACTTGTTGTTATTTTGTAACGGGTGGGTGCAAGCTAATGATGGTCTCTCATAAGTGGTTAGTGGCAATGTAAATATGGAAAAACAACAATCTTTTAACTTGGAGAGATTATTCAAGGTACTTTTAAAATGAATTTGAATATGGTGTAAAAATATAAAATGTAGGAAATTGAATTACATTTCCAAATAAATAATTTTTTTTATATAGAATTTGTGAATAACTATGTGAAATTCGAGTTTTTCTAATATTGGTATGTTATTTTTCAAGAAAAATATGTGTTGAGTACTTGAACAATGGAATTACCTTAATTTTTTTTATATAATTGTAGAGAACCCATTTTTCTAGTGTTGGGTATTTTTTTCAAAATTTATAATATTAATTTCTATATTTTTTTAAATTATGAAAGTGAATATATCCTTGAAATTACAATGCCTTGAGTTAGTGTAGGCTAAGAGGGTCTTAACATTATCAAACAATTGTTTGTTGTATTTTAGATTGTAGATATGTCTTCTAGTGTGATGTATAACTTATGTGTGGTGTATAACTTATTTTAAAAATGGTTAAGATGATAAAAAATTATAGCAGAAATAATGGAGGTATTTATTTTAGAATTATGATATATATCAAGACAAAATAGATTAAAAATAGTAAACAATATTAATTTAAAAAAAAGGTTATATATTTGGAATCTAGATTTGTGTACCTATAGAAAAATAACCTCAAAATTAGAGATATTGAGTGGCATTCATAAAAATGGAGGTTTCTATGTATTTGGAAAACAAACTGCTAGGTTTGTCATCCCGAGCCTAAATCTGAGGCAACCAACTCAGCAAACATGTAGGCTAGAGTTGTCATTCCCTCCCTCTAAAAAAATTGAAATGGAAGGAATTATTACGTGCTCATAAGAACATGCATGCCCTCTAGGAATGCACATGCGCTAAGAACATGCATGCACTCTAGGAATGCACATGTGCTCTAAGAACAAAGACACGTGCTCTTATGCTAATTTTCCATCTCTCTCTCTCTCTCTCTCTCTCTCTCTCTCTCTCTCTC
>ML780399.1:442985-470295 GCA_009831015.1 Picea engelmannii
CCCCTCTCTTCTCACTCTCACTTTCTCTCACTTGCTCTTTCTTTGCCCCTCTCTCTCCCCCCCTATAACACTCTCTTAGTGTAGCATCCCCAACATCCAACTGGGCTATGACCCATAAAAATTTTGAACTGTATACAAATTAAAACATGTACATGCAAAAAATCTTGCGGGACTTTATATATAAAACTTAAAATAGACACATACATTCTGCAAATACATAGATTCATTCAGAATAATAATAAAAATACACATGCACCACACACAGGAAAAACCCATAAAAATAAACGCATAAATAATAATGCAGCATGTAATTTAACACATAATTGACACTTATCTTGATAAAAATATCACCAACTGTGTGCAGACCTTCCACGAACCTCCCAACCTTAGACCACACTGCTCGTCACTCTCAGCAGTGGGTCACCCCTGAGATGTGACTAAATTCCACCCAGGTAAAGGGATTCATAACTAGGTTGATTTATCTCAGACAACAAGAAAAACTATGTCACATGTGCCAACTCAAACTAACATCCTACAGTCTCTCATTCCTCACATGCATGTCCCACCATAGGAAGTGTGCCCCTTCTCTGCTCAACAGTCCTTCAACTACACGCCTTCCTTTATGAGGCTTCAACAACAGGACATACCGGAAGTCTCAGAGCCCTGCAGTTGCATTTGGCACCTTTGAGAAAACAATTCCCAACAATTCTCTAACCTAGAGAGAATTGCTCACGGGCCTGACAACCCGCCTCTTCAATATCCCACGGGCCTAACAACCCACTTCTTCAGTCCAGTTCCTAAGCTAACCAGGTACAGATACAAGTATACAATACTACACATGGGTAGATTATTCCATGAAATGTTTCCACGTTTCCATTATTTTCATGTTTTTTTTAAATAGGGTGGCATTTTTGTCAATATTGCCACGAAAATTCGTCGCTATTGCCACGAATAGGTTTTTTTTAATTGGGCAGGATTTTCTTCGCTATGGCCACAAAAGTTCATTGCTATGGCCATGAAATTTTGTCGCTATTTCCACAAAAAAAAATTCCTATCTCAAAAAGCATCTGCTAACAGCTAGTTGACTAGTTGATCTATATATACCTAACTTTAAGAGACTTTGAGACACAATTGTTATAGTTGCGACATTGTTCATGGATTTTTTTTGAGTTGTTTATTTTTTCCATCACCCACCAGCTGAACAAATCCAATCCTCAATCTACATAGCTTGGATCTTCAACTTGCAAGGTTAGTATGTTTTTTTATTGATGTACTCATTTAACTTATAAATTTTTGTTCAAATGAAATTTCATGTAGTTTGTTTTTTCCTTGATAATATATTATATGTGTAGTACCATATTTCATGTCATTGGTTTTTGGATCTAGATAGTATATTCTATGGAAATTCATGTGAAATGTCAAGAAAAATATTTTCTGAAGAAGTATTTTAAGAAGCTGAGGAAAAATCACTCCATCAATAAGTCAATTCAAACATTAAAAACATATGTCATTATCAATCTAGATTAATTTGAACCTACAATTCCTTATGTAAATTTAATCCTTATTACAAAACCACCAACTCATAACAACTTTACTGGTTGGACTAATGTTTGAAATAGAAAGTGGAAAAAAAATCTTCTAAGTCTAATTCTATCCCTTACAGACCTTGTTAGCTCTCTAACTTTTGTGTTTCTATGATGTTGTGCCTGTATATATTAATGCCATATTTTTAGTCTAGTATTAGGTTAGGTTAGTCATATAACATTGTATTCTTATGTGATGTTGTTTCTCTCAATTTTTTATAATCACACACAATTATAGATGTAGTGATTAACTCTAGTTTGTAGTTGATGTAACTTGTTTATACACTATTAATAAGGAGTAGCTAAAATACAAAAATTTCATGATGAAATCTATGATAACATGATGAAATCTACTAGTCAGATAATGAAAAATGAGAACATGCCAAAGTGTCTTAGAAAATAAAACCATGACCACTGTAAGTAGCATAAAATTGTGACCATTGTATGTAGCTGCAAATCAACACGACATAATTTAAACCAACCCAACCCAATTGTGGATGACAAGTGGTTGGCATTATTTTTTTAGTGGTGAATTTCAAAGATTGACATTTTCTCTACAAAACAACTTAGAGGCTAGTGTATGGTGTCGAGTGATTCAAGTTTGAGAAATTTTGACCACTTTCGTGAGATGGTGTGTAATTATTTTCCATGGTGATTCAGTACACACTACTCTAAAGTACAAATTGAAACATATCGATCTTAATAGTTAATCGATAATAATAAAAAAAGCATGTCAAAATTTCTTAGAAGAAATAATTGTGAGGATTGTATGCCACTGTAAATAAACATATCATAATCGAAAGGAGTAGCTAAAATATCATGAAGGAGTAGCTAAAATATAAAAAAATTGACAACTTACTGTTTGGTATGGTGTAGGTAAGACAATTACTTATCAGTACAAGGATTTGTCACTATGAACAAAAATAACAGGAAGCTTGCTCGGTTAAGAGCGGAATTAGAGGCGAGGGGCGATGGAAAATGTTATTGCCCTTGCTATGATTGCAAGGTCTTGCAAAGAAAAAGACTTTTAATAATAACAGTTGAAAGACATTGTAGGGAGAAGGGGGACGCCGAAGGGGGTTATGAATATCGTCCCTTGGTAAGAGGATTCAATATTTAATGTATTCTCTGTAACAGTCATCATGTCATGAATTTTAGTAATATTTCTTATCAGGATTTTTCTATTTTCTATACACGCTAACTTTTCTACGTTGTTTTAAATATATAGACGATGCCCCCAAAATGTCGACCTCCAGAGAATTATTTGCCAAGTACTAGTAGAAATACTCCTTTACAGGGTGATGAACTTCAAGATCAGAATATTGAAGTTGTTGATCAAGTTATTAATGATGATATGGATGGAGATAACATTAGTGATTCAAATCAGGAAGATGAGATACATAGATTGATCCAAGACGCATTTTCTCCAATGGATGAGGACAACCAGGATGATAGTCATGATGTTGATCCTCTACTCGAGAAGTCACATCAACCTCTTTATGAAGGCTCAATAACAAATCTTTTATCTGTTATATTTTTTTTGGTGAACTTGAAGGTTTTGAATGGTATATCAAACACATGCCTCACACAGATACTAAGGTATTTAATTTGTTAATTATTTATGCCCGCATGTTCACAAATACTTAAAAGGTTCAATTTTTTCCTATATTGCTACTATTTTCTAATTTGTAAATTAGTATGGATGCGATATTGATGATTAATATTGTTTAGATTCACTTATTGTTTTGAATTTTGTAGATTGTTAGGTGAATTTCTATTACCGACATCAAATATTTTTCCATGCACATATCGAGAAATATCTGTGATTATGAAAGAAATTGGAATGGACTATCAGGCTATTGATACATGTCCTAATGATCATATCATATACTATGGACAATATGCATTAGAAAATGAATGCCCACAATGTCAAATAAGTAGATATCGAACCGATAAAGCATAAAATAAGGTGCTTCGCAAAGTTCTTCGTTATATTCTAATAATTCCACGTTTCCAGCGGTTGTTCAGGTGCCAAAGTATAACACAGTTTATGGATTTCCATGCAAAGAATAGAAGTCAAGACGATGTTATTCGAATGCCTGCAGATGGTTCTGCATTGAAGTACATCGAAGAAAAGTGACCAATTTTTAAAGAAGAACCTCGTAATGTTAGACTTTCATTGGTAGTTAATGGTGTCAATCCATTTGGACAGCTTCATTCTACGTACTCAGTGTGGCCTGTTTTTGTTATAAACAATAACCTTCCTCCTTGGATGTTGATCAAGAGAGAGCACAAAATGTTGGCAATGATTGTTCCTGGTATTTAATTATCTTTTATTTGCTTTAAAGTATGACAAAATATTTCATTTCTTTGTTTCGTGCATGGTAATTATTTCTTTTATATATAATGACATCTAGATAAGTATAATTAATCATGCAGTATGTTGAATCAATTAGGTAAGTACCAGGTTAAATATATGAACGTATATATTGAGCCTCTTATCGATGAGTTGTTGAAGTTATGGGTTGGCGTCACTATGTATGACATCTCTAGACCAATAGGGAAAAAACGATTTCAATTCCATGGAATACTATCATGGACAATTCATGATGCTCCCAGGTTAACACATTTTTGTGGTATATTGTTACTTTATTTTGTGATTTAATATTATATTGTATATTTATTGAAAATATCATGCATTGTGTAACTCTAATTCGCTACATTAATTCATATATCGTATAGGTATTCAAACAAAGGGTAAATTTGCATACCTACTTTGCGGTCCCAGGATAAAATCTCATCGTTCAAGGAGTTTAGGAAAGGAAGTGTTTGATGAGTATAGGCACTTTATCCCTAAGAACCATAGTTATCGAACTATAGACAAAGAAAAATTCAATGGTAAAGAAGAAAATGGAAAAAAACCATGAAGAATGACACCTCACATATGGAAGTTGGAATATATTAGATATCGTCAAGGTATGAAAATTATATATGTATGACATATTATATAAGTCTTTGGTTAATTTCATTAGTATTAATTTCATTTAGTTTGATTAATTAGTGTTAATTTCAATTTGTTGATGTTTCATGAATGTCGTTAAGGCACAAATGGGCTTCCACGAGGAATGAAAATTTACTCGATGCAATTCAGTATATTTCCATACTACAAGCACCTACAAATAGTTCATCTATTTGATACAATGCATATCGGAAAGAACATAACATAATTGTTATGGTGAATATTAGATGGAAGGACTAACAAAGAGAGAATTGGAAAGATTTGTTGTGACATCCAGGAAGCTAATCACACATTGCAAAGTGTTATTATTAATTATAATGGCGATGGTCATGAACATAATACTAGTCTTCCTTGGTTATTGATGGAGCAACAAAGCAATATTGTAAAAGAGGTCATTTGAAAAATTAGGTTTCCAACAGGGTTTTCGTCGAACATAAAAAATATCTTAACGAAAAAAGGTGATTTTGGTGGGGTTAAAACACATGATTGGCATACATTCATTAAGGTAATTAGTAGGTTATAATATATTTCCTTATTGGTATGCATTTTTTGGAAACAAATAATAATTATTTGTTTTTTGTTACAATATGTTCTACCTTTATCTCTCCAAGACAACTTTGAAAACAACATAAAACAAATTATTTATGTACTTGGCAAATACATGAGGTAAGTAATGTTTTATAAGGAAAATGTACTTCATATGTGATTTGTAGAAGAACTTATTGACATATTATGTTTTATCTGCAAATTTATGTATGCCTTGATATTATTTTATTGCATCGACATTTGTAGGTGGCTATCATAAAAAAAATACATAAAGAAGATATAAGGTATTGGAAGAGAGAAATTCCCCAACTAATGTGTCAAATGCAACAATATCTACCTCCATCATTTTTCAATGCACAAGAACACTACCTCATACACCAAGTTGAGGAGATTGAATTATGTGGACCAGTACACACAAGGTCGATGTGGATGGTGGAGAGGAAGTTGAAATCATTGAAGGATTTTGTTAGACAAAGAGGACGTCTGGAGGGTTCTATGGTCGAGGGATATATGGTATATCAATGCATGGTGTACATTAGTCAATATCTACCTAAATTAGCAGAAAATATGAATGTGCCTCGCATTTGGCATCTCGACTCCATCAACAAATTTGAAGGGGAGGTCCTATTGGGAAAAGGTAAAATGAGGATTGTGAAAGGTAATTATTAGATGTTGATGTAGATTTAATATATTACACATTTATTTTTCCAATTTTATTTTATCATATTAATTTTTTACATTTTTTGTTCCTACATATTGAACTATATTAAATTATTCCTTTATTAACAATAGCTAATTAATGATATTAAATTGTTATTTTATCGTATAGTTGCTCGAGAGTGGGATGCTTTACATTTATACATTGAAAACAACCTTGATTGGATGGAACATTGGATAGAATATACTGAAGAATACTTTAGTAGTTTATCATGGGAAGGGGTGAGTAAGATGATTAAAACAACGCATCGTCATCGAGATCCATTTCCTGATCTTACATCAAGGGAAGTTGATTTAGCCTTTGGTTTAAAAGATAAACATGCAAGTAAATTTTTTACCCACATTTTCCTAGTTATTTCCCAATTTTTCAATGTATTTGGTTTGTTTAATTTTTGAAATATATATTTACTAAGTCTTATATGAGGTTTATTAATTGGAAATCTATTTTTTACTTGTTGTCAATGTTGCAGTTGAAACATCACAAGGTTATGTGGTGTAATGGTTGTAAATTTTGTATCAAAATGTTGGATGATAAGATGAAAATCTCAGATTGTGGGATAACTGAAGTGTTTAAGTTCACCAACATTTCCTTTAGAAGTGACAAAATCTAGAAGAAACTAAGAATAGGTACTATGGGAATTTGGAGGATATAATTGAGTATGACTTTAATTCCTTTAAAATAGTTTTTTTTTAGGTTAAATGGTATAGGCTATGAATGCATGAACGTGATCCTAGAAGAACTGTTATTGATCATGATAATGGATTTACCATGGTTAATACAAGGGAATTTGAACCAGGTACAAAGCCTTATGTTTTTCCAAGTCAATGTGAGCAAGTATTTTACTCAGAGGTACCTGGTAAAGCAGGTTGGTCGTACGTTGTTAGATATGATCCAAAAGGAAGACCAATGAAGTATAATCATGTAGTCGAGGATGGAGATAATAAGGAGGCAAAAGATCATGATTATGTAGACCAAGAGCAGGTGAATCATGTAGTCGATGTGTCAAATGAAGAAGTTGAAGAAGTTGATCATCCAGATGTAGGAGATGACGATCTCATTGACGATATCGATAACTATATTAGCGAAAATGACGTTGATGATGATGTTGATATTAATGATCCTTTCACCAATATCGATTTTGAACCAGATCCTGATAGATATGTTGAGTTGGATGAAGAAGAAGATGACTAATATTTAATTGTTGAAAAGAAGAGGTATGTGTTTATATCTTTTATATGATCTTTATATGTTTTTATTTCAAATTAGGTACTATGTGGAAATTGAGAGTGATGTGAGGGGTGGGGGGTATAATTAGATCTTCCACCTTCACCTGGTTTCCCCTGTTTAGTAGAGAATGAACTATTCTCGAAACCAAGAGGAGCTTTGTGCGACTGTGCCTAATCATACCAACGATGTAGGTATGTCATCCCATGGATTTACATTTTTATGTTTATATTTTCTTCCTTTACTTGATGTGGGCCTGGTCATTCCTAGCCTTGAATTGAAAGTTACCCCTAGTCTTAGTCATCACCCTTCATGAAACTTGTCACCAAATGATTATATCACAAGGTTGGAGGAATATGGGCATTGGGATGAGGGTTTATAACCCTACAGTAACAAGAGACATTAATTGAAAGGTGCGTGTAATTGAAAATACTAACAAACCAAAACTAAAAGGGATCAATACACAAAATGTCAATGAGAGGTGATCTGGTGGTGTGTAGAAAGAGGCCTAGAACCTTCAAAATTACCATTCTCCAAATATTTTATTCAACTTTTACAAGGAAATTTTACTAGGACTAGACACGAGCAACAGTGACCTGTGAATGGGGCCAACGCTGAAATTTTTTCAAACTGTTTCTGTATGCATTGAAATTTGACATGGATAGACTACTCACATGCCTTAATGATATGGGAGGGTTTTTGGACTCAAATTTGACTCACACACCCACTTTCTTCCATCATCAATTCAACATGTAAACGATAAACCCTAATTTAGTGGAGTCATCGATTTGTCGGGTTTTAGTGTTCCCAATGAATGGATGTGTTTTTGTTGACATGGAATGGGACAACACATGCACCTTCTTAATTTTATTCCTTCACTTGATGTGGGCCTGGTCATTCCTAGCCTTGAATTGGAAGTTACACCTAGTCTTAGCCATCACCCTTCATGACATTTGTCACCAAATGATTAGATCACATGGTTGGAGGCATATGGGCATTGGGATGAGGCTTTATAACCCTACAGTAACAAGAGACATTAATTGAACTTTGACTAGATTGAAAGGTGCGTGCAATTGAAAATACTAACAACCCAAAACTAAAACGCATCAATACATAGATTGTCTATGAGAGGTGATTTGGTGGTGTGTAGTAAGAGGCCTAGCACCTTCAAAATTATCATTCTCCAAATATTTTATTCAAAATTTACAAGGAAATTGTACTAAGACTAGACATGGGCAACAGTGACCTATGAATGGGGCCAACGTTGAAATTTGCATACCTAGTTTGCGGTCCCAGGATTTCCAACAGGCTTTTCGTCGAACATACAAAATATCTTAACGAAAAAAGGTGATTTTGGTGGGGTTAAAACACATGATTGGAATACATTCATTAAGGTAATTAGTAGGTTATAATATATTTCCTTATTGGTACACATTTTTTTGGAAATTGATGCAGGAGCATCTCAAGCGAGCCAGCGCAGAGACAACGAACAGTGGGACAAGCGCCCAACATGAATTTTGAAATTCTCTTGAAGTTAATGCGCCAATATTAAATGAGATAATTAAGAAGGAGCGCACTTGTAAAATTTAAAAGGGCCTTGAGTGATCCGCTCTCGTCCTTAGTGGGTAGAAGGCATTTATAGTAGTTAATGTAGGTAGATAGAATTGAATGTGTAGATTAGACAGTTTTAGAGCACAAGAGGGAAATGTGGCATAGACACCCTCATTGTGTATTGAAAACATAGAGGAGAATGCATGAAGATTATGTCGATTGAGAGCATAGAAGAGAAGCAGAGAGCTGTAGTGAGAATTCCATGTACAAAAGTTCTGAATTAATACAAAGAATGTTTTGATTCAGATTCATGGTGTTCTAATATTCTCTGTGTATGCATCTTTGAATGTTTTACTCTTTCTGTCATGCAATTGCTTTTATGCTAGGTATGAATGATTTCTTGTTGAATGTATGAAATATGAGAGAGAAAGAGTATGGGTAATGAGTTTCAATTATTTCTCTATCTGAGTAAGAGTTCCTGCAACGAGTGCAGTTGAATCGTCTGCAAGGAGTGCGTTGACAAAGGGTTCAGAGAGTTGTCTCTGAAAGTTCAGATAGGGTAGATTTTGTTCTCATTCACACAGAAGTGCAGTTAGGCACAGGAGCCGTGCAAGGAGTGCATAGGTCAAGTAAAGTCTTAGAGTTGTGAACCTGAGTGAAGTATTGAGAGACTGTTGTTGCAGGTGTCCGTAGAGTCGAAGGGAATTCAACACTTGGAAGTGTTTGAGGATCTACCGCAAGGAGTGCGAGCAGGAGTTTCCTGAAAACTTCAGAGTCGTGGGAGAGCTCAGAAGGATTTTAACCTTCGAAGGGGTCGAAGGAAGGCAGGAGGCCAAGTACTTTGAGAATTTGAAGGAAGGTGTAGCGACGTCGGACCGCAAGAGGTAGAGGTTCTCAAAGGAAAAACGGACGGTTAGAATTCTTGGTGGTGAATTCGTGAAGTCCCGTGAGTCGTCAGATCTCACAGAAGAGTAGGGGAGTTACCACGAGTGCTTCGAAAGGTTCTAATATCAGGAGGAGTAGAGCCGTAGATCCAAGCCACAAGGGCCATTGGATTTACATGGGGATTTCTATTTCGGGGTTTTTGTAGATTGAAGTCCCGTAACCTTTGCAACGGGAATCGCGAAATCACGAAACGCGATCTCCCAAAAGAATGAGAGGATCGTGTGGGCCACAAAACAAGCAGGGTGGACAGGTGGCGCACTCTCGAAAAGGAAGTCAAATTCCGTTTACCATTTCGGGTTTTCATGAAGTGAAGTTATAAAATCCTTGCATCAGGATTCATGATATCACAAATTCCAAAATTCCGATGGAGTGAAGGTCGTTGAAGGGTCAAAGCTTGCGAGCACATCAGAGTTTCGACAAATCAGATTTCGAGAATCGAGGGAATGAGTTGCTTGACATCGCGACCGTCAAAATCACGATAAGGAGAAATCCGAAATAAGGAGAGAAAAGGGGCAGCGTTGGCTGTTTTCAGTTTTTCGGAGATTGAGGGACAATATGCTATACCACCAGATTCGCAGGAGTGTGAAGTCTGATCTCCCAAGTACAAGGGGGAATTTCACGAAGTTGATTGTGGGTGCAAATTTCTCGAAAGGGAAATAGAGGAGCCATTTCCGAGAGCTCTTCAATCCAGTGAAGAGGAAAGATCATGTGCACGCGGACCTTCTGACCTGCGGGTTGAGGAAGGGCTGCGTGGCATCGGTTTGGTATCAGAGCTCATAAATTTTTCTTTGCTTTCTATAGCAGGGAAAAGGAGAATTCACCATGCCACCAAGGAGAAGGGACAGGCAGACACCTGATCCACCAGAGGAGATGGAAATGTCGAGAAGAAGGGGAAGGCAGATGACTGATCAAGCCATGGAGAGAGAGATGCCTGATCTACGAGCCAGACTCGAAGACATGGAGACAACACAGAGGCGTACAGTCAGTGTTGGGGATCTTAGTGATTCTGAAAGTGAAATTGAAGTAGAACATGAAGAGGAAGTTGCAGCCGAAGATGCAGCAAATGAACATTTGATTAGAGCTATTGCAAGAATGGGTGCAAGAGTGAAAATGGACATTCCAGTTTATGAGGTAAACTTGGATGCAGAGGAGCTTCTAGACTGGATTAGAGCTCTGGACACATACTTTGACTATGAAGATATCGAAGAGGACAAGAAGGTAAAACATGTTGTCACAAGATTGAAGGGACATGCAACATTGTGGTGGGATGAACTACAAGCTGACAGACACTGCAAAGGCAAGCAAAAGATCAAAAGCTAGGACAGGATGATCACAAAGATGAAAGCAAAATTCATCCCCAGAGATTGTCAAATTACTTTGTTTCGAAGGATGCAAAACTTGAGACAGAAGCTGATGACAGTGAAAGAATACACTAAAGAATTCTACAGGCTGAACATCAGGGCAGGTCATCGGGAAAGCGATGATGAAAAGGTTTCCAGATACCTGAATGGCCTGAGATACGACATCCAAGATGAGATGAGCATAGTAACCATCCGAACGGTGGAAGATGATTATTATATGGCTCTAAAAGCCGAAGAGAAGCTGATCCGAAAGCAGGGTCAAAGAGGCCGAGGCAGAAGTCAGCCCAGAGGCAAATCAGTTTCCTAGGATAAAAACCAAAAGCCCAAGGAGGACTGGAAGAAACCTCAGACTCGAACTGAGAGAGGTGGAACCTCATAGCGAGGGAAATATGATGAATAGAGAGGACACCATACTTAACAAAGAGGACAACATATTGAACATAGAGGAGAGTATGCTGATAATAACATGTTTCCTCGTACTAGAGGTAGAGGAAGGGGAAGAGGTGGAGTAATAACATGCTTCACATGTGGAAAAAATGGGCACAAGTCTTATGAGTGTCCAGACAAAAAGAAAGAAGGAGGTGAGACTCACATTGCCTAAGCGCAAAGGCGAGATGTTGAGGCAGAAGATGCTGAAGGCAGAAGATCGTTGATGATGCGAAAAACTCTTTTGACACCAAAGAAGGAGGTGGAGAGTTCAATCCAAAGAAACAGACTTTTCCAGACTGCTTGCAAAACCAAAGACAGGGTATGCAAGGTCATTGTGGATAGTGGTAGCACGGATAATCTCGTTTCTATGGAGATGGTGGAAAAACTGAAGATGGAGACGATTGATCATCCAAACCCATACAGAGTCTCGTGGCTACAAAAAGGACATCAGGTAACTGTCACTAAACAGTGTTTAGTTGAATTTAAGATAGGAGGATATAATGATAAGATACTCTGTGATTTTATTCCTGTTATCCCCGTTTTCTAGGGATAATTAAAAGATTATATCTCGAGGCCCACAGGTCCTAGACATGGAGTACCGAGAGCAGGATTGACCTGAGCATGGCCCTGGAGGGCCCATCCTTCTTCTTCTTCACCAGACTTGTCCTGTTAGAAGCAACAACTTCCATCACCATCAGCTTGTACCTGCATAAGAGAAGGCTCTTGCTCCATGAGGTAATTGGTCCAAGGTATCATGGTATGTGTCATGTTTGATCATTATAACTTTCTTATATATGCATCAGGTTCCTTACATTTCTGACGACTTCTTGGATCTTACACTACCCCACTTGACCATTGTTGGGGGGATTGATGGGATGTCCTAGAAAGTTGATATCCATGGGTTTTGGTTAGCCACTAGGGGGGATTTGCAGAGCCATCATCCGCTCCCACCATTCTATCACTTTTACATCCTATCTCCCATACATCCATCCCATTCCCCTAGTCCGACCATCAGGATGACCTTTGAGGGTTACACTTTGTCCTATGGGAAGAAGGGAATAAAGGCCCAGGGGGTAAAAGAAGTTGGTAAAAGATAAAATCCATAGGAAATAAAACCTAGAGATGTTTCACCCAGGGATCCTCGAGAAGGCAATAAAAGGCCTCTTGATAAGAAACAAAAGGGACCTGAAGAAAATAACAAAAACAAGACCTAACCAAGAGGATGGGAGGTCTCATCACAAGCCGACCCATTATGTTCATAGGTATCTAGCAGTATGACATTGCCATTATCTGGTCACCACGCCAGGGCAATGACCTTTGGTTGCATGGCCAAGGGAAAGGGGGTCTCATCACGAGCCAGCCTTATCATTTCTACGAAAATACCAGTGGGTAACACTGTCAGCTCTAGTCACCACGCCAAGGCAGTGTCCTCTGGTCAGACCTTGAAGTAAAAAGAAAGAAAAGGCAATAAATAAAGAATAAAGGCAATAAAGGGGCTTGGAAAAAGTGCATCCATGACGGGTACAACTCACCTCCTACAAAGGTACCCACGGACAATACTTACTCCTAGTTTTCACTATAACTGGACACTCCCTGGACCATATCACTTCATATACATGGCTTGAATGATCTTCTGTGGAAACTTTCCTTTTCTTATGGATACTGGCCCAATAGGTTTTTCTGTCTATTTCTTTGACTTTGTATAATAGGTCAGTGTAATGTCTTTGAGCTCTTAAAAGATATGCTAGGGGTTTTATGCATGTATTTGATCAATTTAATGATGAAATATGATTGACATTACTATGATCCCGAGGAATGATGAGCCCATGGAGGGAGAAGTTTTTGATGTGCAGGACCATACCCGACGGACAGGTACCAGTGGACCGGTACACATGGGGATATGATTAGCTCGGACCTCCATGGGGCTGAAGAGCCCATCAGATGGTTGCTGGGATGGCAGAGACAGGACAATGTTATGATGAGCCATTACACGAGAAGAAAGAAGGACGTTCCACCCAGGACACTTTGGCAGAGCCCGACCTAGGGGGAATCACCCACTGCAGATGGAACGTTTGCCTTTGATGGACAATACGTCACCTGGGAGAGTTGGACATTGTTTGGAGCGTGTGGCAGTGTGTTGAGATCATTTGGCACATGTGGCAACTTGGAGGAGCCCTAGAAGGGCCAACGTTTGGTTTCTGGATGTTGTATTTGCCCAAAAAGGGCCAACGTCTCCCTCAGAAGGGCTTGACGTCCCTCTTTTTGCTCATATTATGACATTTTTCTAGCAGTTAATGTAAAAACAGTGTAAATTTTATAGTCAGCCTTGTCGGCTATTTTAATGACCTAAATTTTAATTCAAAGGTCATGGATTGGTATAAATAGAGGACATTTTTTCCTCATTTTGAACATAACACAACTCACTCTCTTGTGAGAGACTATCTTTTAGCATTTGTCTTGGTATTTTTGGTGTTGGAAGTGAGGCGCAACTCTCATTGGAGGATTTCTCTCATGAAAGGTTTACAACTAGGGTTTGATTATGCATTCTTCATGATATGTAAGTGAATTTTTCATGAAAAACTTCTTAATTGAATGCTTGTAGGCTTAATTTCTTACATTTTCTATTATATTGCTATTATATTGTTGAATCTTGAAACTCTAGGTAGCAAGCACACTAGTAGGTCATTCCTATATGTCCCCATGCTTGAGAAACAATTTTAGCCATTGATAAAGGAAGATATAGCCTAGCCGTTGCTACACTTATCCTCCCTTTTCTGAGTTAGCATTAAAGTTATAGGTTGAAGAAAGGAGATGTCCTAGGCCTAGTTAACTCTACACCTAGGGTTTTAACCTTTTAGGGTTTGAAGCCTTTCTCCTATAACACTTTTCTCCCTTAGATTTGTACTTTAAAGCTAGCTGTTTTGCCAAGTATATTTAGAGAAAGAGGAAGGAGCATGGGGCCTTTCTTAAGCAACATCGGAATGAGCCTCCTTCCCTTAGGGTTTTGATTCTAGGGCCCTGCCATTGCAGCACCATAGAACTTAACCTTCCAATCTTTAAATTTTAATCCTCCTGAGATCTTTGCCCTTACTTTGACTCCATTAACCCTAAGGTATTGATATTCTTTCCAACGTTGATCTTGAAGTGTGCAAATTCATCTTTTAAAACTTTAATTTTTGAAACCCTAACTAACCCTAACACCACTAACTAGGGTTGACGTCATACCTGACGCAACAAGCCCTCTAACTCAGCAATTAATGATGATGTCAAGCCTTTATTGAGCTATGTTTGATTGATAATATTGTTGGCTTGGTCATTTTGTGATAGATATTGATGAATTGGTGATTTTTCATTGGCTAATTAGTAAAATGTTGACCTCATCTTATTTGTTACTTTGCTTATTGAATGAAATCAGATAATTAAGAAGTACTAACCCTTTGAATTTATAACCTGAAAATATACATATAGTGTTGTTATTGTCTTGTTCCGGGCAGGTGTTCTCAACAGGGAATTCACTTCTTTATTGGATGATTAGCCGGATTATCTGATACTGGTGGTAACCTGGGAGGAGGGATAACCTTAACCTTTGACCTTATACTCTTTGAATCTTCAAACCCCAGGTTACCGGGGATGTCTCCCCTGGGCTAACCTCCCTAAACAGAAAGAGCCCCCCATCGAGGTGACATTGGGTGGGGAAGGTTCATGTTACGCTAGTTTGACCCTTATCCTTTAGCCTTGTAAACTAAAATACAAACTGCACGATAACATTTTGGCGCCATTGTCGGGGAACACTGAGTCAATCTTCCTCAATGACAAATCCTTTGGTAAGCCTTGACTCAAAGACTTTTCTCTTACAAGCTTACTTGGCGACTCCACTAAGACTTTATTCCCCTATTCTTTGATAGTTTCAGGAAAACTATCTGGCAACTCCACAAACCAAAAGGAGGTTCAATAACCCTCCTCTAGCTTTCAGAAGGAAGCCTCCTGCTAATTCTCATGTTGTCAAGTCACTCTTTGGAAAGAGACGTCCTTTAAACATGTCTACTTCTCAGACCGGTACTACAAACCCAATCAACAATCAGAGACAATGGTCATCCACTTTGTTCAATCCATTAGACATGTCAGCCATACCTGGCTACCCTAGGCAAATGCCACATAAATATGAGAAGTGGTTGCCTAAGTTTACTGGCACTGATGCTACTAGTGCTGAAGAGCATATGAGTAACTTCTGGGCATTTTTTCAGCTTCACCCCATTAGTGATGATGCTGAGTACTTGGTCATGAAGTTATTCTCTTCTACCCTTTATGATGCTGCAAGACGTTGGTATCTTGGCCTGCCTGATGGAAGCATCAAAACCATGGATAGACTCAAACAAATCTTCCTCAGAAGGTGGAGTATCAAAGAAGACCCAAACATGTTTCTCACCCGATTAAATGGCCTTGCTAGGCGTGAAAATGAATCCATTTGGGAATTTCACACCAGATTTGAATCATTACTCCAACGAATTCCCCCAAGCCACCATCCGAAAGATGATTACCTCGTTCACATTTATACTAGATCTTTCAATGGCCAATTAGGGTACCTATTTAGGGACAAAGACCCTCACTCCATTCAAGAAGCCCAAGAGCTTGCAACCAAGATTGAAGGAAATATCCTTTCATCCAAGATTGAGCCCTTTTCCAACCCTAGGGGGAAAATAAACACCAAGAAGAAAGTGGTACACAATGCTGAGCCTACTTCATATATCTACACCAATATCAGTAAGCTACAAGCTTCAGTGGATAGCATCATGAAGAATCAAGAAGAAATGATGAACCGGATCGTAAGACTTGAAAAATCCCAGACCCAGGCACCTAGACCTCCATTCAAAGGGCCATTCCAAAAAGGGAATCAAACTTACAAGCCGAAGAATGAAAATGAAGTCCCAAATACTCTGGCCCCTACAAATGTGGTTGATGAAAACCCTTGGTGCCTGGAATGCAGTGAAGCACATTGGGAGAATGAGTGTCCTTATAACGCCAACCAACAACAAGTCAACAACTTTGACTGCTTTTCAAGTTTCCCTCAGATAAACATCACTGATGTAGAACATCAACAAGCCCTGAAGGAAGCAACCAGAGCTGCAAGATTAGCAATAATTAACAACTTGGACCAAGAATCACGAGAAAAGCTAAAAAAGCAAGAAGTCCAAGTATACCGGAGAAAGAACCCGAACCAACCTACAAGTGATCGGTCGAAATCTCCTGAGGTTCTTCCTCCTAAAATTCCCAAAGCTGATAAGATTACCCTTGATTTTGATTTTGAAGGAGCTTTGTCGAAGATGCATGTAAATGTTCCCTTAAAGGAAGCAATCAAGATCCCTTCTATTAAAGAACGCTTCAACACCTTCTTTTCGGGAACGACTGAGCCTATGGACCCCCCGATTATGCTACAAGTTGACCACTTCAGGATCCAGTATGGTGAAAATCCACCTTTCTTCATGACCCTCATGATGAACAACAAATACCTCAACAATTGCATGCTGGATACAGGTGTTGGTGCAAACATGATGTCTCTTAAAGTCATGCAGCAGATGGGCCCGAAGGTAACCAGGCCTTACAGAAATGTGTGTGGATTTGAATCCAAAGCAATACCCACACATGGTGTTGTTGAAAATTTCGAAGTACAGTTGAAAGAATTCCTCGAGAAGACAGTTCACATAGACATTATAGTTGTTGATGTCCCGGATGTGTGGGGAATGCTATTATCTAGGAAGTTTGGTGCAATGATAGGCGGGTCCCTTGATATGGATCTCACCTTTTTTCAGTTGCCTTTGAAAGATGGAACAACTGGACGATTACTCAATATGCCAATAAATAGAACCCATGTACAAGATGGTGTTCCTATTGTGAATGAAGCGCATAAAGATGTGATACAAACTCTTCAAGAGTATTCTATGGAAGACATGCCATTTACTACAGAAGAAGACTTTGACCAGATTGAGTGGCCCAAGAAAGAGGAATATCAACAACTCCTAGATCAGTTTCAAAACAAAGAGGTAGGGATGGTGAAGATACTAAAAAGACCAAAGGATGAGAAGATGTGTAGATACATCCATCCCAACAAGAGGCCTTTACTCTAGAAGCCCACCCACCTCCCTTAGTACAATACACCAGGGTTGTTCAAGGAACTAACAAACACAAGATCCAAAAATACAAGGAGGGGGAGTTGGTATGGATGTGGGATACTCAGAAAGGAGAGCCTACTAATGTAAAGGGAAGTACACAATCGTGGCTCGGACCTTTCAAAGTCGGAATGGAATCAGTGGATAACTCATATTACTTGTCCACCTTAGAAGGAAGAAGGCGCCCATTACCCATCAACGGACACCTCCTCAAACCCCACCAAGGTGGTGGGACATGACGGTACAGGTAAGTATGAGTAGGTAGGCATTTCCATGTATTATACCATCTGCATTTCTTTTTTGTTTCCTTATATGCATCTGATTGTTTTATCTCATATGTATACATGTTATATTTTGCGGGGTGGCAATACCACCCCACCTTTTGTTGCTAATGTTTCTTTTCAAGTGTGAGTAGGTCTACAAGTTTATGCTAGAAATGTTGAGGTTCTCATGTTCTCTACGGTGAGCACATGTCCCCGAGTTGGAGCCAGATGTTATCCCCGTTTTCGAGGGATAACTAGGAGATTATGTCTCGAGGCCCATAGGTCCTAGACATGGAGTACCGAGAGCAAGATTGACCTGAGCATGGCCCTGGAGGGTCCATCCTTCTTCTTCTTCACCAGACTTGTCCTGTTAGCAGCAAAAACTTCCATCACCATCAGCTTGGACCTGCATTAGAGAAGGCTCTTGCTCCATGAGGTAATTGGTCCAAGGTATCATGGTATGTGTCATGTTTGATCATTATAACTTTCTTATATATGCATCAAGTTCCTTACATTTCTGACGACTGCTTGGATATTACACTAACCCACTTGACCATTGTTGGGGGGATTGATGGGATGCCCTAGCAAGTTGATATCCATGGGTTTTGGTTAGCCACCAGGGGGGATTTGCAGAGCCAACATCCGCTCCCACCATTCTATCACTTTTACATCCTATCTCCCATACATCCATCCCATTCCCCTAGTCTGACCATTAGGATGACCTTTGAGGGTTACACTTTGCCCTATGGGAAGAAGGGGCTAAAGGCCCAGGGGGTAAAAGTAGCTGGTAAAAGATAAAATCCATAGGAAATAAAACCTAGAGATGCTTCGCCCAGGGATCCCTGAGAAGGCAATAAAAGGCCTCTCGATAAGAAACAAAAGGGACCCAAAGAAAATAACAAAAACAAGACCTAACCAAGAGGATGGGAGGTCTCATCACGAGCCGGCCCATTATGTTCATAGGTATCTAGCAGTATGATATTGCCATTATCTGGTCACCACGCCAGGGCAATGACCTTTGGTTGCATGACCAAGGGAAAGGGGGTCTCATCACAAGCCAACCTTATCATTTCTATGAAAATACCAGTGGGTAACACTATCATCTCTGGTCACCATTCCAAGGCAGTGTCCTCTGGTCAGACCTTGAATTAAAAAGAAAGAAAAGGCAATAAATAAAGAATAAAGGCGATAAAGGGGCTTGGAAAAAGTGCATCCATGACGGGTACATCTCACCTCCTACAAAGGCACCCACGGAAAATACTTACTCCTGGTTTTCACTATAACTAGACACTCCCTAGACCATATCACTTCATATACATGGCTTGAATGATCTTTTGTGGAAACTTTCCTTTTCTTATGGATACTGGCCCAATAGGTTTTTTTGTCTATTTCTTTGACTTTGTATAGTAGGTCAGTGTAATGTCTTTGAGCTCTTAAAAGATATGCTAGGGGTTTTATGCATGTATTTGATAAATTTAATGATGAAATATGATTGACATTGCTCTGATCCCGAGGATTGATGAGCCCATGGAGGGCGAAGTTTTTGATGTGTAGGACCATACCTGGTGGACAGGTACTAGGGGACCAATACACATGGGGATATGATTAGCTCGGACCTCCATGGGGCTGAAGAGCCCATTAGATGGTTGTTGGGATGGCAAAGACAGGACAACGTTATGATGAGCCATTGCATGAGAAGAAAGAAGGATGTTCCACCCAGGACACTTTGGCAGAGCTCGTCCTAGGGGGAATCACCCACTGCAGATGGAACGTTTGCCTTTGATGGACAGGACGTCACTTGGGAGAGCTGGACGTTGTTTGGAGCGTGTGGCAGTGTCCTGAGGTCATTTGGCATGTGTGGCAGCTTGGAGGAGCCCTAGAAGGGCCAATGTTTGGTTTCTGGATGTTGTATTTGCCCAAAAAGGGCCAACGTCTCCCTCAGAAGGGCTTGACGTCCCTCTTTTTGCTCATATTATGACATTTTTCTAGTAGTTAATGTAAAAACAGTGTAAATTTTATAGTCATCCTTGTCGGTTGTTTTAATGACCTAAATTTTAATTCAAAGGTCATGGATTGGTATAAATAGAGGACGTTTTTTCCTCATTTTGAACATAACACAACTCACTCTCTTGTGAGAGACTATCTTTTAGCATTTGTCTTGGTATTTTTGGTGTTGGAAGTGAGGCGCAATTCTCATTGGAGGATTTATCCTGGAATTTATGGTGTTTCTCTCATGGAAGGTTTACAACTAGGGTTTGATTATTCATTGTTCATGATATGTAAGTGAATTTTTCATGAAAAACTTCTTAATTGAATGGTTGTAGGCTTAATTTCTTACATTTGCTATTATATTGCTGAATCTTGAAACCCTAGGTAGCAAGCACACTAGTAGGTCATTGCTATATGTCCCCATGCTTGAGAAACAATTTTAGCCATTGATAAAGGAAGATATAGCCTAGTCGTTGCTACACTTATCCTCCCTTTTCTGAGTTAGCATTAAAGTTATAGGTTGAAGAAAGGAGACGTCCTAGGCCTAGTTAACTCTACACCTAGGGTTTTAACCTTTTAGGGTTTGAAGCCTTGCTCCTGCAACACTTTTCTTCCTTATATTTGTACTTTAAAGCTAGATGGTTTGCCAAGTGTATTTAGAGAAAGAGGAAGGAGCATGAGGCCTTGCTTAAGAAACACCGGAATGAGCCTCCTTCCCTTAGGGTTTTGATTCTAGGGCCCTGCCATTGCAGCACCATAGAACTTAACCTTCTAGTCTTTAAATTTTAATCCTCCTGAGATCTTTGATCTTACATTGACTCCATTAACCCTAAGGCACTGATATTCTTTCCAACGTTGAGCTTGAAGTGTGCAAATTCATCTTTTAAAACATTAATTTTTGAAACCCTAACTAACCCTAACACCACTAACTAGGGATGACGTCATACCTGACGCAACAAGCCGTCTAACTCAGGAATTAATGATGATGTCAAGCCTTTATTGAGCTATGTTTGATTGATAATATTGTTGGCTTGGTCATTTTGTGATAGATATTGATGAATTGGTGATTTTTCATTTGCTAATTAGTAAAACGTCGACCTCATCTTATCTGTTACTTTTCTTATTGAATGAAATCAGATAATTAAGAAGTACTAACCCTTTGAATTTATAACCTGCAAAGATACATATAATGTTGTTATTGTCTTGTTCTGAGAAGGTGTTCTCGACAGGGAATTCACTTCTTTATTGGTTGATTAGTCGGATTTTCTGATACTGGTGGTAACCTGCGAGGAGGGATAACCTTAACATTTGACCTTATACTCTTTGCCTCTTCAAACCCCAGGTTATCGGGGATGTCTCCCCTGGGCTAACCTCCCTAAACAGAAAGAGCCCCCCATCAAGGTGACATTGGGTGGGGAAGGTTCCTGTTATGCCAGTTTGACCCTTATCCTTTAGCCTTGTAAACTAAAATAGAAACTGCGCGATAACAATTCCCATGGATGTTCTTCATCTATTGTTGAGTAGACCGTGGAAATATGACAGGAATGTGATTCATGATGGGAGAATTAACACATACACCCTAGAGAAGAATGGGAAAACTCGCATGTTGCTTCCAATCAAGGACAAGGAGGCGAAACCTGAAGTAAGCAACACTGTACTTCTCATGAGTGGGAAGGAACTTCTTACCAAGGTTAAGAAGAAAGAAGAACCGTAATTCATTGTGGTCAGGAAACCGAAGATTGTTTTGACCAGCAAAAGAGTGGATGATTTACCAGAAGAGATTCAAGAACTACTGGAAGAGTTCACTGACATAGTAGTGGGCGAACTACCTCGTTCGTTGCCACCGATCAGAAGTGTGAGTCATCATATTGATCTCATACCAGTAGCTAGTTTACCAAACAAAGCAGCGTACATATTGACGCCGCAGGAGAATGAAGAGGTCAAAAGACAAATCCAAGATTTGTTGGAAAAAGGTTTGGTCAGAGAAAGCTTGAGTCTGTGTGTTGTTCCAACAGTACTCAGTCCGAAGAAAGACGGAGGCTGGAGAATGTGTACTGACTCGAGGGTGATCAACAAGATAACCATCAGGTACAGATTCCCATTGCTGAGGATGGATGATCTGATGGATTTCTTGAGTGGAGAAAAATTATTTTCAAAGATTGATTTGAAAAGTGGTTATCATCAAATCCGCATGAGAGAAGGTGATGAATGGAAGACAGCATTCAAAACCAATGAAGGGTTTGTATGAATGGCTTGTTATGCCATTTGGCTTAACAAATGCACCAAGTACCTTCATGAGGTTGATGAACGAAGTCCTGAGGGAGTTCATCGGAAAATTTGTTATCGTATATCTGGATGACATACTGATTTTCAGTAAAATAGTGGTCGAGCATTTGAAACATTTGGCTATAGTGATGAAGAAATTACAGTAGGAGAAGTTGTTGATAAATATGAAGAAATCCTCATTCATGAAGATAGAGCTCATTTATCCGGGGTTTGTTATTTCTACAGATAAATTGAGAATGGATCCAAATAAGGTAGAGGTAATAAAAAATTGGCCATCACCGAAGAATATCTTTGAGGTGAGAAGTTTTCATGGATTGGCTAGTTTCTACCAAAAATTCATCATAAACTTTAGTGGAATTAGTGCACCAATGATGGACACAGTGAAGAAGAGACACAAATCTTTTCACTAGATAGAAGAAGTTGAAAAGAGTTTTAATCTGTTAAAGAGGAAAATCATGGAACAACCAATTATGGTGTTGCCGGATTTCCAAAAGACATTTCAAGTGAAATGCGATGCAAGCGGGTTTGCAATAGGGGCAGTCTTGAGTCAAGAATATAGGCCGATAGCATACTTCAGCGAGAAGCTGAATGAAGAGAAAGTGAAGTACTCCACATATGATAAGGAGTTCTATGCTATCATACAGGCATTGAAAAAATGGAGGCATTACTTGATTCCAAAAGAGTTTGTCCTATACAGTGACAATCATGCATTGCAGTTTGTGACTCAACAGGAAAATTTGAATCAAAGACATGTAAAATGGGTTGAATACATGCAGAACTTTACTTTTGTAATTAAGCATATTTCTGGAATTGCTAACAAGGTTGCTAATGCTTTGAGCAGGAAGTGTTTGCTACTGCAGGAGTTCTGAGTCAAAACGTTGGGTTTTGATGATCTCAGGGACATGTACAAAGATGATACAGATTTCAAAGAGGCGTATGAAGTAGCTAAGAATCCAATTCTCAGAGATAGAATCCAATGGGAAGAATACATGATCCAGGAAGGATTATTGTTTAAAGGTAATCAACTATGTATTCTGAAATGCTCCATGAGGAAGAATTTGCTGAAGGAGAAACATAGTGGAGGATTGGCTAGGCACTTTGGTCACGACAAGACGTTTGCAAAGTTGAATGAGTCATATTTTTGGCCGGGAATGCGAGCAGACATCAAGAGATTCGTGGACAGATGCAGAATTTGCCAGCATTCGAAAGGAAGGAGACAGAATGACGGATTTTATCAGCCATTTCCCATACCAGAGAAGCCGTGGGATGCAATCAACATGGATTTCGTATTGGGGTTTCCAATAACACAAAGAGGATTTGACTCAATCTTTTTGGTGGTGGATAGATTTTCCAAGATGGCACACTTCATTCCATGTCAGAAAACTAGTGACGCAACTCACATTGCGAATCTGTTTTTCAAAGAAGTCATTCGACTTCATGGCTTACCAAGAAGCATAGTTTCGGATCGAGACACTAAGTTCATAGGACACTTTTGGAGGACATTATGGAAGAAGCTAGGGACTAACTTGTCGTTTAGTTCAGCTTATCATCCTCAGACAGATGGACAGACAGAAGTGGTAAACAAAAGTCTGGGAGACTTGCTGAGAAGCCTGGTGGCAGAACACCAGAGCCACTGGGACAACATATTACCACAGGAGGAATTTTCTTATAACGACTCAGTTAATAGAAGCACAGGGTAGAGTCCATTTCAGATTGTTTATGGCATGTAGCCAAGAGGAATTTCTAAACTGAGAGATTCAGAACAAAATGCAACTAGGAGTGCTAGTGCAGAAGATTTCGCAGAGGCGATGAAATAACTTCACAGTCAGGTGAAGGAACGATTGTAGAATTCAAGCTAGGAATATAAACGCAGAGCAGATCAGCACAGGAGACAGCTTCAGTTTGAGGTTGGTGACTTGATTCTGGCACATTTGAGAAAGGAAAGGTTCCCGAGAGGAACATATAATAAACTGAAGATGAAGAAAATCAGACCATGTAAGGTCTTAAAGAAGTTTGGGGCAAATGCTCACGAGATTGAATTATCCGATGAGATCGGAATTTCTCCGATATTCAATATCTCAGATTTGTACCCATATAAAACTGAGGAAACAGGGATGGAAAATGAACAACCAGTGATCCAGTGGATAAACCAGATGCCAGTTGCAGTAAATCCGCAGATGGAGCGCATACTGGACAAAAGAGTGAGCAGAAAGACTAGGTGAAAGAAATACTTTGAGTATTTGGTCAAATGGAAGGGCCATCCAGTTGAATATGCCAGCTGGGAGAATGAAGCAGAGATCCAGAGGCATGGACAGACAGTGCGTAAGCTCATGAACAGGATCCCATGAAAATTTTCAAGCAAGGGAGTATGATGCAGGAGCATCTCAAGCGAGCCAGCGCGGAGACAACGGACAACTGGACAAGCGCCCAGCACAAATTTTGAAATTCTCTTGAAGTTAATGCACCAATCTTAAATGAGATAATTAATAAGGAGTGCACTTGTAAAATGTAAAAGGGCCTTGAGTGATCCTCTCTTGTCCTTAGTGGGTAGAAGGCATTTATAGTAGTTAATGCAGGTAGATAGAATTGAATGTGTAGATTAGACAGTTTTAGAGCACAAGAGGGAAACGGGATATAGACACCCTCATTGTGTATTGAAAACATAGAGGAGAATGCATGAAGATTATGCCAATTGAGAGCATAGAAGAGAAGCAGAGAGCTGTAGTGAGATTTCCATGTACAAAAGTTCTGAATTAATACAAAGAAGGTTTTGATTCAGATCCATGGTGTTCAAATATTCTCTGTGTATGTATATTTGAATGTTTTACTCTTTATGTCATGCAATTGCTTTTATGCTAGGTATGAATGATTTCTTGTTGAATGTCTGAAATCTGAGAGAGAAAGAGTAAGGAAAATGAGTTTCAATTGTTTCTCTATCTGAGTAAGAGTTCCTGCAAGGAGTGTAGTTGAATCGTCCGCAAGGAGTGGGATGACAAAGGGTTCAAAGAATTGTCTCTGAAAGTTCAGATAGGGTAGCTTTTGTTCTCATTCATACAGAAGTGCAGTTAGGTACAGGAGACGTGCAAGGAGTGCACAGGCCAAGTAAAGTCTCATAGTTGTGAACCTGAGTGAAGTATTGAGAGACTACTGTTGCAGGTGTACGCAGAGTCTAAGGGAATTCAACACTTGGAAGAGTTTGAGGATCCTCCGCAAGGAGTGCGAGCAAGAGTTTCCTGAAAACTTTGAAGTCGTGGGAGAGCTCAGAAGGATTTTAAACTTCGAAGGGGTCGAAGGAAGGTAGGAGGCCAAGTACTTTGAGAATTTGAAGGAAGGCGTAGCGACGTCGGACCACAGGAGGCAGAGGTTCTCAGAGGAAAAACGGACGGTCGGAATTCTCGATGGTGAATTCACGAAGTCCTGTGAGTCGTCAAATATCACAGAAGAGTAGGGGAGTTACCATGAGTGCTTTGAAAGGTTCTAAGCTCAAGAGGAGTAGAGCCGTAGATCCAAGCTACAAGGGTCTTTGGATTTACACGGGGATTTCTATTTCAGCGTTTTTGTAGATTGAAGTCCCGTAACCTTTGCAACGGGAATCGTGAAATCACGAAATGCGATCTCCCAAAAGAACGAGAGGATCGTGTGGGCCAAAGAATTAGCAGGGTGGACAGGTGGTGCAATGTCGACAAGGAAGTCAAATTCCGTTGACCATTTCAGGTTTTCGTGAAGTAAAGTTCCGAAATCCTTGCATCAAGATTCGTGATATCGTGAAGTCCGAAGTTCCGATGTTGTGAAGGCCGTTGAAAGGTCAAATCTTGCGAGAACATCGGAGTTTTGGCAAATCAGATTTCGAGAATCGAGGGAACGAGTTTCTTGACATCGCGACCGTCGAAATCGCAATAAGGAGAAATCTGAAATAAGGAGAGAAAAGGGGTAGCGTTGACTGTTTTCAGTTTTTTGGAGATTGAGGGACAATACGCTTGACCACCGGATTCGCGGGAGTGCAAAGTCCAATCCCCCAAGTACAAGGGGGAATTTCATGAAGTTTATTGTGGGTGCAAATTTCCCGAAAGGGAAATAGAGGAGCCATTTCCGAGAGCTCTTCGGGCCAGTGAAGAGGAAAGATCTTGTGCATGCAGACCTTCCGACCTGCAGGTTGAGGAGGGGCTGCATGGCATCAGAAACAAATAATAATTATTTGTTTTTTGTTACAGTATGTTCTACCTTTATGTCTCCAAGATGACTTTGACAACAACATAAAACAAATTATTTATGTACTTGGCAAATACATAAGGTAAGTAATGTTTTATAAGGAAAATGTACTTCATATGTGATTTGTAGTAGAACTTATTGACATATTATGTTTTATCTGCAAATTTATGTATGCCTTGATATTATTTTATTGCATCAACATTTGTAGGTGGCTATCATAAAAAAAATACATAAAGAAGATATAAGGTATTGGAAGAGAGAAATTCCCCAACTAATGTGTCAAATGCAACAGTATCTACCTCCAACATTTTTCAATGCACAAGAACACTACCTCATACACCAAGTTGAGGAGACTGAATTATGTGGATCAGTACACACAAGGTCGATGTGGATGGTGGAGAGGAAGTTGAAGTCATTGAAGGATTTTGTTAGACAAAGAGCACGTCCAGAGGGTTCTATGGTTGAGGGATATATGGTATATCAATGCATGGTGTATATTAGTCAATATCTACCTAAATTAGCAGAAAATATGAATGTGCCTCGCATTTGGCATCTCGACTCCATCAACAAATTTAAAGGGGAGGTATTATTGGGGAAAGGTAAAATGAGGATTGTGAAAGGTAATTATTAGATGTTGACGTAGATTTAATATATTACACATTTATTTTTTCAATTTTATTTTATCATACTGATTTTTAACATTTTTTGTTCCTGCATATTGAACTATATTAAATTATTCCTTTATTAACAATGGCTAATTAATGATATTAAATTGTTATTTTATCATACAGTTGCTCGAGAGTGGGATGCTTTACATTGATACATTGAAAACAACCTTGATTTGATGGAGCATTGGATAGAATATACTGAAGAATACTTCAGTAGTTTATCATGGGAAGGGGTGAGTAAGATGATTAAAACAACGCATCGTCATCGAGATCCATTTCCTGATCTTACATCAAGGGAAGTTGATTTAGCCTTTGGTTTAAAAGATAAACATGCAAGTAAATTTTTTACCCACAT
>ML780399.1:470345-483135 GCA_009831015.1 Picea engelmannii
TAATTTTTGAAATATATATTTACTAAGTCTTATATGAGGTTTATTAATTGGAAATCTATTTTTTACTTGTTGTCAATGTTGCAGTTGAAACATCACAAGGTTATGTGGTGTAATGGTTGTAAATTTTGTATCAAAATGTTGGACGATAAGATGAAAATCTCAGATTGTGGGATAACTGCAGTGTTTAAGGTCACCAACATTTCCTCTAGAAGTGAAAGAGTCCGGAAGAAACTAAGAATAGATACTATGGGCATTTGGAGGATATAATTGAGTGTGATTTTAATTCCTTTAAAATAGTTTTTTTTAGGTTAAATGGTACAGGCTACGGATGCATGAACGTGATCCTAGAAGAACTGTTATTGCTCATGATAATGGATTTACCATGGTTAATACAAGGTAATTTGAACCGGTTACAAAGCCTTATGTTTTTCCAAGTCAATGTGAGCAAGTATTTTACTCAGAAGTACCTGGTAAAGCAGGTTAGTCATACGTTGTTAGATATGTTCCAAAAGGAAGACTAGTAAAGTATAATCATGTAGTCGAGGATGTAGATAATAACGAGGAAGAAGATCATGATTATGAAGACCATGAGCATGTGACTCATGTAGTCGATGTGTCAAATGAAGAATTTGAAGAAGTTGATCATCCAAATGTAGGAGATGACGATCTCATTGACGATATCGATAACTATATTAGCGAAAATGACGTTGATGATGATGTTGATATGAATGATCCTTTCACCAATATCGATTTTGAACCAGATGCTGATACAAATGTTGAGTTGGATGAAGAAGAAGATGACTAATATTTAATTGTTGAAAAGAAGAGGTATGTGTTTATATCTTTTATATGATCTTTATATGTTTTTATTTCAAATTAGGTACTATGTGGAAATTGAGAGTGATGTGAGGGGGGGCATAATTAGATCTTCCACCTTCACCTGGTTGCCCCTGTTTAGTAGAGAATGAACTATTCTCAAAACCAAGAGGAGCTTTGTGCAACTGCGCCTAATCATATCAATGATGTAGGTATGTCATCCCATGCATTTACATTTTTATGTTTATATTTTCTTCCTTCACTTGATGTGGGCCTGGTCATTCCTAGCCTTGAATTGAAAGTTACCCCTAGTCTTAGTCATCACCCTTCATGAAACTTGTCACCAAATGATTAGATCACAAGGTTGGAGGAATATGGGCATTGGGATGAGGGTTTATAACCCTACAGTAACAAGAGACATTAATTGAAATTTGACTAGATTGAAAGGTGCGTGTAATTGAAAATACTAACAAACCAAAACTAAAAGGGATCAGTACACAAACTGTCAATGAGAGGTGATCTAGTGGTGTGTATAAAGAGGCCTAGAACCTTCAAAATTATCATTCTCCAAATATTTTATTCAACTTTTACAAGGAAATTTTACTAGGACTAGACACGAGCAATAGTGACCTGTGAATGGGGCCAATGCTGAAATTTTTTCAAACTGTTTCTGTATGCATTGAAATTTGACATGGATAGACTATTCACATGCCTTAACGATATGGGAGGGTTTTTGGACTCAAATTTGACTCACACACCCACCTTCTTCCATCATCAATTCAACATGTAAACCATAAACCCTAATTTAGTGGAGTCGTCGATTTGTCGGGTTTTAGTGTTCCCAATGAATGGATGTGTTTTTGTTGACATGGAATGGGACAACACATGCACCTTATTAATTTTCTTCCTTCACTTGATGTGGGCCTGGTCATTCCTAGCCTTGAATTGGAAGTTACACCTAGTCTTAGCCATCACCCTTAATGACACTTGTCACCAAATGATTAGATCACAAGGTTGGAGGCATATGGGCATTGGGATGAGGCTTATAACCCTATAGTAACAAGAGACATTAATTGAACTTTGAATAGATTGAAAGGTGCGTGCAATTGAAAATACTAACAAACCAAAACTAAAACGGATCAATACATAGATTGTTAATGAGAGGTGATTTGGTGGTGTGTAGTAAGAGGCCTAACACCTTAAAAATTATCATTCTCCAAATATTTTATTCAAAATTTACAAGGAAATTGTACCAGGACTAGACATGGGCAACAATGACCTATGAATCGGGCCAACGTTGAAATTTTTTCAAACTGTTTCTGTATGCATTGAAATTTGACATGGATAGACTATTCACATGCCTTAACAATATGGGAGGGTTTTTAGACTCAAATTTCACTCACAGACCCACTTTATTCCATCATCAATTCATCATGTAAACCATAAACCCTAATTTAGTGGAGTCATCGATTTATCGGTTTTTAGTGTTCCCAATGAATGGATGTGTTGTTGACATGGAATGGAATTGAAAGTTACCCCTAGTCTTAGTCATCACCCTTCATGACACTTTTCACCAAATGATTAGATCACAAGCTTGCAGGCATATGGGCATTGGGATGAGGCTTTATAACCCTACAGTAACAAGAGACATTAATTGAACTTTGACTAGATTGAAAGGTGCGTGCAATTTAAAATACTCACAGCCCAAAACTAAAAGGGATCAATACATAGACTGTCGATGAGAGGTGATCTGGTGGTGTGTATGAAGAGGTCTAGCACCTTCAAAATTATCATTATCCAAATATTTTATTCAAATTTTAAAAGGAAATTGTACTAGGACTAGACACGGGACACAATGACCTGTGAATGAGGCCAACGTTGAAATTTTTTCAAACTATTTCTGTATGCATTGAAATTTGAAATGGATAGACTATTTACATGCCTTAACGATATGGGATGATTTATGGACTCAAATTGGACTCACACACCCTCTTTATTCCATCATCAACTCATCATATAAACCATAAACCCTAATTTAGTGGAGTCATCAATTTGTCGGGTTTTAATGTTACTAATGAATGGATGCGTTGTTGTTGAAATGGAGTAAAAAAGTACTTAGATGAGAGAAAAAAACAAAGACAATAAATAATTGATATTGAAGCTTATGCGATTAATCAAGTACTTCTTTATCGACATTATTGCATTCCCTTGCAGTACTAGATGCATGGACGTTATGTGTCTCGATCGTATTTTAAAGGAAACACCTAAAATACATTGGACTAATGATATGGATTTCCATCACATGCCTTAATGATATGGAAGGGTTCTAGAATCAAATATACCTTGGGTGATAAGAATATTTTTTTAATTGATGTAGTGGTTGTGACAATGCCAACAAAATCCAACCTGTTCCTTAGGCACAATTGTATGTACACCGTGAAAGTCGTAATTACTTACTCTTTTTGTGATGCAATTTCCACATGAAGGATTCATTGTCACCATCAATCAATGCTCATATTATGATCCACAACCACATTTGACCGAAGATAATGTATCACCTTTAGTGGATCATACATAGTCTATCCCTACTTTTTAGTTGGACAAACCTACTTCACAATTGAATTATGTGGCCACTTCCACCATTTTTTTAATATCAAATCCCATAAAGAATGATCCTTTGCCCACTTGTGTAAAATATTGCAAAAACAAAAATGAGATATTTATAAGTGGCGATTCCACTCATTGATACAGATCAGTGATTGATATTTAACTGAACAAAAGATTCACCCCATGAGAATAAAAATATCTAAAACCGATAAGAGCCTAACACATGCCCCCCCCATGAAAATTCACCCAAGGTCCCCATCACCAGTTCTATCCAATCATAAATTAACATGTGGTTGTGTTCGAGAAATCAAAAGGGACTCCAATTAAATGATTCACCAAGGATATTCACCATAATACATGGGTCTCCAAGTGGCATGTCTTCAACAACCCAATGGATATAATCATGGGGTTATGGTTAGGTCGATTCATTGTTAATTTTCAAAAGAGATATGGTCTTAAAATTCATACGGATAAGGGAAGATATTAGGAAACAATCAAAGTTTCAAGTTACCTATCAAAGGCTAGGTTTCTCTATACAAATTCTCCATTGTGAGCTAGTTAATGAAGAAATCACATGACCTAATTACAACATTTATGGTCAACCATTGTCCACTCTTAGCAACCATTATAAGGATCAAAATGACCACTAGCCCAACACTAAAAGGGAGAAACCTTAAATATAGATATGGACAAGAGCATATGAGTAAACATTTTCAGGTTGCCTTTTAGTATGGATTCTTTCACTTAAATGGCACAAGTTAAAAGAACAACCTAACGAACCCAACTACATCCTCAAATCATGGATTCAACCATAACATATCCAAGAAAAAACTAGGATTTAGTTAATGCACCAATTTGAGAAGGGGAGTCTATAAATGAAGAAGCTACGACAACACAACAAGGGGGATTCTAAGGAGTTTTTCACCAATACACTATTGAAATCTTGAGCAGTTGGTTTATTAGAGGGATATGCAACATTGGTGCCATATTTTCTTCTACTCTCATTCTTCTTATCTCTCTGTAGGTTTTATCTGAGTAACATACTTCCCTAGTTGTATTAAAAGGATGGTTTCTCTAGGGCTATGATTTTATAGTGCCAACCCATAGAGATTCTATTGTATCAAAATAAATGATGGGTTCTTTTTGTAATCAATATTGAGGCATTTTTCCACTAAGGAAATGAACAAAAAGCATACAAGTTATCCTTGTTTTACCTATCTACATTTTCTATGTCACCTGGTGTTGAACGAACCAATGGATATATGCTCACCATGTACATTTGATTTTCATGAATTAGGATCGAAGATTAAAACTGGACATTTATACATAGGGGTAACAAAGCCAATTTCACCCCCTATGTGCAAAAGTGTTAGGTCCTACTTCTTCGACCATGATCTTTCCTAATGATGAAAAAATTTTAGAGGCCATGAAATTTTTGGATAGTCCTTAGGATAACCTCCATAATGGCCCTCCTATTGAATTTTACCCTAGGTATATCTACTCCACTATCATTCCCTTAGACTCCATCCCTTTGGAAATATTGATCCTTTTGATTCATCTCTACCAACAACACCTCTGAATTGAAGAAGATACCTTGGATTAAATTTCCATACTTAATATTATTGATGTTTCCATTGAACAAGATGTTGTCAAACTATTTCGTGTTGACATGAAGCATCTAATATGACTTTGTAGTTGTTGTTTTGGGTGCAGGACCTTGCATTGAATTCTATGGTACCTATAGATCATTTTCTTATCAATGTTTAGATGAGTAGGGTATATTATTGAAATTTCATATAGAACTAGGATCATTTCCATATTCATTGTTGCATTTAAACCTTTTTCCACAATCCAAAAAAATCTTTTATAAAATCCAAAAAAATCATTTAAAATACAAAACCTAGAGAAATAAAGAAACTATTGTGAATTTAAGAAAATATTTAAAAAAACAAAAACTAGGGACAAAAAATTTAAATTATAACCAAAATGAAAATTAACTATCCTCGTGCCCACTATTCACAATAAATCACTGTGTCGTGGAGATAGAGCCACATTTTTAATTTTGAGACAGAGCTACCCTAGAGACAGAGCTACCCGTGGAGACATAGCTGGAGTTATTATACCCTCGGGCTGGAGTGAGTATACTCGTGGAGACAAGGCTACCCATGGAGACCGAGCTACTTGTGCTACTCATGGAGACAAAGCTACCCATGGAGACTTGGTGGCAGACTGAAGCAAGTAGGGCATCCATGAAATCATGAAGAAAATAGGGCATCCACAAAATCAACCACGTGAAGAGTAGGGAATCCACGTCGAAATCAAGTACATCACACCGAAGCAAGTAGGGAATCCATGAAATCAACCAAGGCATCATAGCAGAGGAGGGACCACCGATGCCTGAGGTGGCACATAATCCCTATATCGAGCAACATTACAAAGTCAATGGTAAGTTTTTATCTCTATTGTTGAGTCATCATTGAACTTCATTTTCAATCAAGGTGAATATTATTTTGAATCTGACTAGTATATTGAACTTCATTTTCAATCAAGAAACCCAAATCATTATAAACTTATCCATCCTTATCATCTATAATTTCAATAATGTGTAGACCCTTCTATAATTTCAATAATGTGTTGGAGTATCCGAAGCTTCTTAAGACTTTTCCTCTTTAAGAATTGGTGGTCAACAAAAAAAACCCCACCTTGATCTCTAGTTTTCTTGTAAATGTGGCCTCATCTATAATCATACTCATCACAAATTTAGACCATATATCAACTTCAAGAAGTGTTAAAACACCATATGATACTTAATCAAATCAATATGTATCAAAGTCAAATTCGGTGATAATGTCCATGTTGTTTGTTATCTTCCTAGAAAACCCAAATATGGATGTAACATGTTTACCAATATTAGAGTCGGAAAAACCTCATCTACCTTAGAGAATAAATAAGAATTCATGCCTCCATTCAACTTTTACTAGAGGGTTATGGCGCCATCAAGAAAGAGTCGTCTCTCAAGACAATGCTATCATTTAATGATCATCGTCTCTGGTGATTGTTTTTATCCTTTTAGAGGGAAATCCTTTGGTGTATGGATCTTGGCCTTGAATCCCTTCCATCAACGCATCAATTATTCCAATGGCCTCCTTGATATCTCTACAAGGGCTTGAATTACATTCCCTAATGTTAAGCAAAAATACACACCAAATAAAATGCTAAGACAATGCCTTACAATCTCATGAATGGCAATGCCTTGAAACATGATATGCCAAAATCCATTTCTCCAAGTTCTTCATAAAAATTTCCAATACGAAATGTGAGGATTATTCAAATGCATTATTCAAATGTGATGCCCAATTTATTCAAATGCATTATTCAAATGTGATGCCCAATTTATTCAAATGTGAGGGTTATTCAAATGCATTATAAAATTTCTTGTTTACTATGGTGATGCCCAATTATTCAAATGCATTGTATTTGTTTGCAGATCAATTTCTTTTCTACTTTGCATATCTCTAATAACCATGACATGAGAAATTGATTTTCTTGGTTGATGGATAGCTTTGAAAACCAAGAAAAACAACATCCTCAATCTAGAGATGAAAATACATTTCCATAGGGTTTCACAACCTCGTTTTCAATAAGCAACTATAGAAAACCATTAAAACTTGAAAATGCAACCTTGTAAACCCCAATGGAATATAAATTGATTTTACATATAGGTGGTGATACTCTTGTGGCTTTAGGTAGTGTGCATCACTCTGGAAATGGGTAAAATGATCAACTACTTGTGGGTATCACTTTGGATATGATTAGACTAGAAAAACACATTGAGTAAAGAAAAAAACAACCAAAGGAAGAAGAAGAAAGTCACCACAATGAAGAAAAGGAGAAATAAGGACAAATAGGGTAGTGTATGGCTTTAAAAATCCACATATTCCAAGAAACATGGGAATTACACTTAGCACACATCCAAAAGTTAAATGCTAGTTAATGATTTTGTGAACCAAAGTCCAATCGCTCAGTTTGGAAGGTAGCCAACAACACCAAGTGAGTGATTTACCCCAAGGAGGAAATTTTTTTAGTGAAAGGGTCAATAAGATCAATCGGTTGGTTTGGACAACGAGTAACCTCACTAAATAAGTGATTTTTTTGGGGGGGGGTAAATCGTATACCTTAAGGCTCAAGAATGTTTAGTCACTAGGTTTGGAGACTCACTAGCCTCCCAACCTAGAAAGTTTCCATTTCTTGGATAAATTATCCAAATATACAAAAAAATTGATACCTTTCTTTTCTTACTTCAATGATGAAGGTTCAATTAATAACTTTTAAAGGACTTTTGGTCTCCTAACTTAGTGACTTATCTATCATGAGGAAAAACGATGGATTGGGAAATCAACAAGTCCTTCAAGTCAACAACTTAGATGTTTTCTTAACAAAATGGTTCATAGAGATATCAAAAAAATATTGAAGGAGATTATACAATGTGAATTCTCCATTACTCATAAAAACATTAAACTCTTATTCTATGCAACATTGAGTTTCCATGGTTTCTTGGTGATTTCAAAACTTCCTCAACTCATCAATGGTGCTAAGGAGTCATTAATGGATCCAATACCTTCAGAAATATTTACACATCAAATTCAGGCTTGAAAAATTGATCCTAAATCCTCATAGATATAAACTACCTCATGTGCGAGCTCAATATCAACAAACTAAAATAAGTATTGGCAAGTGATTAAAAATAAATTTAAATTTGTGTTGGTGGAATCCCTTGATTTCTCAACTTGCAACTTACGCAACTTTATGCAATTTACGCAACTTTAAAGTTGGATAGTTGGAGGAGAATGATTATTTTTAAGGTGCTAGGCCTCTTCCTACACACCAACAAATCACTATCCAACTTTATAAATCAACATGCAACTACGCAACTTTATGAAACTTACACAACTTTATGAAACTACACAACAATTGGTTTTATTTTATGCATTGAAGAGTGCGCCCTAATGGTTTAGGGAAGTTTGGGGACCCAAGGGAGGCTCCTCAACTAAAAAATACCCCAACTAGTGCACAAGTCCCAAGAGAGGTCATAAGGACAAGTGAGTGATTTACCCCAAGGAGGAAATTTGTTGAGTGCAAGAATCAATAAGCTCAATCGGTTTGTTTGGACAACGAGTAACCTCACTGAATAAGTGATTTTTCTTTTGGGGGTAAATCGTATACCTTAAGGCTCAAGAATGTTTAGTCACTAGTTTTGGAGACTCACTGGCCTCCCAACCTAGAATGTTTCATTTTCTTGGCTAAATTATCCAAATATACAAAAAAAATTGACACCTTTCTTTTCCTACTTCAATGATGAAGGTTCAATTACTAACTTTTAAAGGACCTTTGGTCTCCTGACTTAGTGATTTATCTATCATGAGGAAAAATGATGGATTGGGAAATCAATAAGTCCTTCAAGTCAACGACTTAGATGTTTTCTTGACAAAATGGTTCATAGATATAACAACAAAATATTGAAGGAGATTCTACAATGTGAATTATCCATTACTCATAAAAAAAATAAACTCTTATTCTATGCAACATTGAGTTTCCATGGTTGCTTGGTGATTTCAAAACTTCTTCAACTCGTCAAAAGTACTAAGGAGTCATTAAGGGATCCAATACCTTCATAAATATTTACATATCAAATTCAGGCTTGAAAAAATGATCCTAAATCCTCATAGATATAAACTACCTCATGTGCGAGCTCAATATCAACAAAATAAAAGAAGTACTGGAAAGTGATTGAAAATAAATTTAAATGAGTGTTGGTGGAATCCCTTGATTTCTCAACTTTCAACTTACGCAACTTTAAAGTTGGATAGTTGGAGGAGAATGATCATTTTGAAGGTGCTAGGCCTCTTCCTACACACCACTAGATCACTATCCAACTTTATAAATCAACATGCAACTACGCAACTTTATGAAACTTATGCAACTACGCAACAATTGGTTTTATTTTATGCATTGAAGAGTGCGCCCTAATGGATTAGGGAAGTTTGGGGACCCAAGGGAGGCTCTTCAACTAAAAAATACCCCAACTAGTGCAGAAGACCCAAGAGAGGTCATAACTAGTAAGGGAGGGACCTAAATGTGTTGGCCAAAGCATCTACCATAGACAGACAATGTATGACCAAGGAAGGATAAACACAAAATAGGGTTTCATGATGGCACTAGAAATCACATGGAAAGACATAATCACACATCTAGACTAAGGTAAAGGAATCAAAATGAGGGGTTTCAACACACTATGATCCATCACTAGGAGGATCCAAGTGTTTTCCTAGTGTAGGTTGTGTATGGGAAATGCACCATGAAATACTCTACACACCAATATGCGATGTGATATTTGTATGATCAATATGAAGTGTAGAAACCATACACTATGAAGTGTAGAAACCATAAACTAAGTTTCACCCCCATTGCATGAGATATACTTCATGGAATAGAATAGAAACAAGTTGCATGAAGAATATTGAAAGGAAAAGAAACAATTGAAGACAAAGAAAATAAGGTGACACTAATTGGCAAAGCAAATATGCATAATAAAATAGGAGGGTACTCATGAGAAAAGTTTGCTTGAGCAAGTACCCTGACATAAGGATGGAATTCACCACGTGATAATTCTTTGTTTGATAACCATCGTGGGAACCCAACATGCCCCTATATCGATGAAAAGTGGAAATACACATGGGTTTCCACTTTATGCAACTTTATGCAACATTATGCAAACTTTATGCAACAATGCAACGTATGAAACTATGCAACTATATGCAAGTTTATGCAACTATGGAACTTATGCAACTTATGAAACTTATGAAACTATGCAACTTATGCAACTTATTGCAACTATGCAACTTTATGTAACATGCAACTATGCAACTTATGCAACTTTATGAAACTATGCAACTTATGCAACTTTATGCAACTATGCAAATTTATGCAACTTTATGCAACTATGCAACTTATGCAACTATGCAACTTTATGCAACAATGCAACTTATGCAACTATGCAACTATATGCGACTATATGCAATTTATGCAACTATATGCAACTATATGCAATTTATGCAACTATGCAACTATATGCAACTATATGAAAATATGCAACTTATGCAACTATATGCAACTATGAAACTATATGCAACTTTATGAAACAATGCAACTTATGCAACTATATGCAACTTTATGCAACTTTATTGCAACTATATGCAACTATATGAAACTGTGCAACTTATGCAACTATATGCAACTTATGCAACTATGCAACTATATGAAACTATAAAAGAGAAGACTCACACCCCAAATCATACCAAGATAACAATAATGGTATGCCAAGTATGATATGAATCAAGTAAACAAGGACCCCAATAAGTTTGTTACATACAATAGAATCAAGTATATTCTCCAAGAAAAACATGGGTTCCCTAAATATTTGCTCGCTAACTTATCTTTTGAGTTTTTTGAGTGTTGGTACCACAAACTTATATTCGCACGATAACTTATCTTCTTGTTTTAACGAGTGTAGTTGCCACCAAACAGGTATCTTTCGAATCTATCTTCCTCGAGTGATGATCAAGATATACTAAGAGAGATTGAAAGTGAAATGTGTTGTACTAGATCTACCGATTCTAGATCAACTAGATCTAAAAAGGAAAGGAAAATATTTTGTATATGCACGCAATTTTTTATTTCCAACGGAGGGTCATGTAATTATGATGCTAAGAGAATAGGTGACATTGAGTTTCCCTTGAGGTATAGACATCTAGTGCAACGATGGGAACCTAAGGAGCTACCTGAAGTGGACACAGATTTCTTCATCAGTCGGAGGATGTATCGCATTGCTCCTTCGTCCTTACATGGATTGGGGTTATTTTCCATGGATGTCATAAAGGTCGGCTATGGAACTGTAACTAAATTGATGGAGTATGTCGGACCATTATACAAATACAATTATTGATTGATGTTGGTCCGATATACACGAAGTATGCGGAGATACGGAGTTGCCGCAAATTATATACAACTAGTAGATAACAATCAAAATAAAGGGGCAACTATGTATATTGATGGAAGGCCAAAATCTACTAGAAACATTGCGGGCTTTATAAATAGTACATGACCAGTGGAAACAACTAAGAAACTGAATTGCATATTTGAGGGGCGCGAAGGAAATCATATATTTGTATGTGGAACAAAAACAATAGTTCCAGGTGAAGAGTTGTTGATCGATTACAACTTAAATTGAATAGATGGAGGGGGTGAAGGTATGGGGGTAAATATCTTACATACCATTCAACTCAACCTTTGATCAATCATTGCTATAATTTATCGCTGCGATATTTCAATTTTTTATTGCATATATTTCATTTTTCATTATTTATTTTCAGATATTACTGCAATATTTCATTGTTTAATGATACAATTACTTTCATAACTCTTGTTGATTAATTTTATTGTGTCAAAATCTATCCAGGGTGATAGTGAGATATCATAGGATACATCTCTCCAGGGTGATCATGGAAAGGCACCCATTGTGCCTCAACAGGTAAATGTTAAATACAATAACAACTTATGACTACAACAACTAAATTTCTCAAATTTCATTATTTTTTTCTGATATTACTGCAATATTTCATTTTTTTAATGTTACAGGTGAATTTCATAACTTTTGTTGATTGATTTATTGTGTCAACTTCTGTCCAAGGTGGGAGAGGGTGGGAGGGTGGGCATTATTAGATAAAATTTATTATAAATTTTATCTAATAATGCCCCCTCCTCCCACCCTCTCCCTGCTCACACCCTCTAAAGAGGGTGGGAGGGGGGTGGCATTATTAGATAAAATTTATAATAAATTTTATCTAATAATGCCCCCCCCTGCCACCCTCTATAGAGGGTGGGAGGAGGGGGGCATTATTAGATATGGGGGCATTAATAGATAAAATAAATTTTATCTAATAATGCCCCCCCCGAGGGTGGGAGGAGGGGGGCATTATTAGATATGGGGGCATTAATAGATAAAATAAATTTTATCTAATAATGCCCCCCCCTAATAAATTTTATCTAATAATTCCCCCCCCCGCCCCTCCCACCGATGGGAGGGGGGGGATGGGGCATTATTAGATAAAATTTATTATAAATTTTATCTAATAATGCCCCCCCCCTCCCAAATAAATTTTATCTGATAATGCTCCCCCCTCCCACCCTCTCAATTTTATCTAATAATACCCCTCCCTCCCTCCCTCCCTATAAATTTTATAATAATTTATAAATTTTATTATAAATTTTATCTAATAATGACCCCCTCGCCCCACCCCTCCCACCCTCT
>ML780399.1:483771-506772 GCA_009831015.1 Picea engelmannii
CTCTAGAGGGTGGGTGGGGGAGGTGCATTATTAGATAAAATTTATAACTCTAGAGGGTGGGAGGGGGCGGGGCGGGGGGGGGGTGGGCATTATTAGATAAAATTTATTATTTATTTTATCTAATAATGCCAAGATAATCTTGTCGTTTTCCATCAACCCGACCATATATTATTAAAGATTGAAGTCAATAAGAAAAGTGATAGAAAGAAGTATATAATAACAACCTACTCTCAAATAGCTCCAAAACTCTTTTTTTTATAGAGCCCAATAAGGAATTGAAAATTGCTTGTCCGCAGAGGGTAAGAAACGATAAGATGCGGAAGAAACGATAAGAAAGGATAAGAAAGGATAAGACTGATGCAAATGAGAGGGTGGGAGGGGGGGGCTCTAGGGGGGTCGGGGGGGGCATTATTAGATAAAATTTATTATAAATTTTATCTAATAATGCCCCCGCCTCCCACCCTCTAGAGAGGGTGGGAGGGAGGGGCATTATTAGATAAAATTTATTATAAATTTTATCTAATAATACCCCTCCCTAGATAAAATTTATAATAAATTTTATCTAATAATGCCCTCCCCCTCCCACCCTCTAGAGGGTGGGAGGGGAGGCATGGTGGGAGGGGAGGCATTATTAGATAAAATTTATTATAAATTTTATCAGGGGGGGGGGCATTATTAGATAAAATTTATAATAAATTTTATCTAATAATGCCCCTGCCCCCCCTCCCACCCTCTCTAGAGGGTGGGAAGGGGGGGGCAGTATTAGATAAAATTTATAATGGATATGGCATTGAATTTATGCAATAGTTATTGTATTGGACTTAATGGTTTATGTTATGTTAATGGCTAGCTAGTACGTAGAATTGAATAGGGCCAGGTGAGGAAGTGACATGCATTTACTTCACATCACTCCAAACCACCCTTGAGCCCATCACCCTAGCCATAGTTGAATTTTTCTCTGTTGGTTGTGGAAGCTCGACGATTTCAGGTTTTGGAAGGGGAAAACTAAAACCAACTCTTCATTGAAGCAATTTTTCATAGGTATGGCTCTTTTCTTTCCATCCATGATGGTCTCTCTATATTATGAATCAAGTGGTGGCTCAGGATTGCATGGGTTCTGTGTTTTTCTTGAGTTTTCGACTGAGTATCAATACTATGTTATGGGTTCTCTGTGATTACTATGGAATGTTGGAATTTTGAAGGAAAGTAATGGGTGTTATTTCTTTGTAAAGTTTGCACATTGTTTATTGATAAAAATGAATTCAGTTAGCTTGGTTTTTTATGATGATTCTCTATGGAAAATGATAACAATGGTGCAACGAACTCTGAGTTTTATTGTTTTGGGGTTTTACCACCAGTCCGGGTATCAATTGTTGTCACCCCTTTTTCGTCTCGGTCGTTGTTGTGATTCATTCTCCAGGTTGCAATGCAACTATCGATAGTGGTACGGTTCTTGCTCTCTTTGGCTGAGCCCCGAGCTATTGTTGCTATGTATTTTCCTATTGTCACTAACACTGAAAGCATTCCACAGTCCAATATTTGTTTTACCCAGAATCTTAAATGGAGGCTTGTGTATGTATCGAATGGCCACGAGTTGTGCTCTAGCATTCTTTTCACAAGAGTTTTTAACATTCGCTCCTCTCATATCTGTTATAGTGGCTGATTGTTATGTTAGTGAGCTTCACTGTCGATTGTATTTCAAAGGTTATAGACCTCCTGGGTGTTTGGAAGAGACACAATATATTTGTGTTTTCAAGGATTCGTCATTGTTTAAACCAACCCTCGTTTCCTCTCTGCATAAAGTTTTAAGAGGCAACTATGTGTGTCTAGTTTTTTGCACTCGAATTGCTCTGTTTCTACTCGGGCATTTTCGTTATGGCTCTGTCAAGATTTTGGAGTTTGAAGTAGACAATTGTGGTGATTTCAAAGGAGCACGACTCTTTGTTCTTCCAAGATTATACTTGTTGACCTGTGGTTTCTTCTCGGTGCTAAATTATTTTAGGAGGTAAAAGGATGACGAGCTCTCTGTGTTTTTCGAAAGTTAAACACACTCTCATTACCTCTCTGCAATGAAATTTTATTGACCACAACTTGATTATGGTTCTATTGAGCACGATTTGGTTGATTGAGTCGATTTATTTTTGTTTCTCCTCGGGCATTTTATTTATTGCTCTGTCAAGATTCTGATTACAAATTAAATGATTGGTATTTTTCTAAGAAAGGAAACAAAGTCTCTAACTTCAGGACCTTTCTTGATCGAGTCTCTGTATTTTCTCTTTGTGATTAATTTGTATGGGTTACTTACAGCCCAAGAGCTTTCCGTTTGGTTGATTGTGGTCTTTCCACTCATCACTGTGTTAGATCCTAGCACGATCATGATTCTGTCAAGTTTAAAGGAGACATCTATGTGTCGATATGGTTATGTTCTCTTCATAGTTCATATGGCTCTATCTTTTATTGAACGTTTTTTGGAAGGAAGTTTGTATATGTTTGATGAATGTGGATCTCAGGTTCGGAGCTACATGTTTTGGTTAAGTATTGTTTTCGAATTAATATTGGTATCAATGATTATATGGTTGAAGAACTGTGTGTATGATAGGTTCATTGAACATGCTCTTGATTCTATCCATATTTAAAAAGGACATGTGTGTGATTAAATCGGGCTCGATTATTGTTTGATGACAGTTGAATGCTGGTGGTTAGCATTGGGTCTATTATTATTTGATTGTTAGGGATGAATATTGGATATAGATAATGGGAATCATTGTGCATATTACATTTGTTTTAAAAAGAAGAGATCAACATTAGAGCATGCAGGACTGTGTCTCGAATGGTTATGTTGTTACTGTGGAATTGGAAATGATTTTCATAGTCATTATATAGGATGCACAGATTGATATAATTGAATAATTCTGGGAAATTGAATTGTTTTTCTTTATTGAAGACAACAAGCAATCTGTATAGAATTAAGGAACAGTTAAATGTTTTGGGTCTCGGAAGTGGATTCTTTTTGGATTATAATTGAAACATAGTTATGATTGATGTTTGATTAAATTAATTTTATAAACAATATCCGTATTATTCCCTCTCATTTTCTCACTTGTTTCGCTCATTATAACCCCCTCACGATCCCAAATTCATTTTTTACACGCCCTATTCGGTAAAATAAAATTAAAACTCTGTATGACAGTGATAAAAAATGACACAGAGATAGATGACAACTGATATATTTTGGTATTGTTTTCACAATTAGTTATTTAATGAATTGTTGAGAAGTACTCGTGTTCTTACTCCTTGTCATGATATCCCCTTTTTGCTTATTACAATCCCCCCAGATATCCCACGAACCCTATTTCACCCCCTGCTCATTTGGCAATTATTAAATAAATTTTATGGATTGGATTGGATTGCATGGGTCTTATGTTGATTTCTGAGCCAAACTTTGTTTCATATAAAGAGAATGTCATGTATGGTCTGTTAAGAACTAGTTGCTAATAATTTATGCATACATGATGAGCTTCTTCAACAGAGGCATTCATGGAAGAAACAATAGGGGAAGAGGTCACTGAAACATAGGGTCTAGAAGTCCCAGATTCTAAATACATTTCGATGTCGATCCTCAGGAGTTGAACCATATTTTTCAAGCTGGGTTTTTCAATTGGATTGGGCAAGGGATAGTTCAGCCTAGACCAAAGAGGCCTCCCTTCCAGCCCCAAAATGTTCCTGGTATCTCTGTGCCTCCCCATGTATCTTTGCAACTTGAAGTTCCTGAAAATGATGGATGGCAGGAGATTATTCACCCATCAGACTCCCACCATCGTGGTTGGCAAAACTTGTCATTACCTCCTCCTCCTCCACCTGTAAACCCAAATGGTCAAATTTCCCCTGTACACTCACCTGCACAGTCCTTCCATGCAAACAAACGACTCAAAACCGAGGCTCACCATGTGCATGGCAAAGGTAAAGTTGTTGCTTCTCCCTCCTCTCCTTCAAGTGACTCAACCAAGTTAGTGTCCTCCCATATGCACTTGAGGGGCGATTGCTCCCATGTCATTAGTGAGATCAAGCCTCAAGGTTCCACCCAACCTAAGGCTATTTCTAGGAAGTCCAAAGGGGACAACAGTGAAAAAGGAAGAATTGCCTCTCAAAGTCGAAAATATGGATTTTGATTTTGTGTTTATAATTGATTTGTTGAATACCATGGACGACATAAAGTTTTGGACAACAAACTATTTTTTGGGATATTGTGGATATTTACATGTTTTGGATATAATTTGAAATATTTCTGATATTTAAATTTCAAATTGTGGAAATAATTATGGGAGCCACAAGGAGGCATGTGTTTAATTGGTTGTCTAATTATGTTTATTTTTATTAAGAAATAAAATGGAGTCACAAGGGGTCCCACCTACTTAGTTTATTATTTAATAAAAATACCCTTAATTATTATTATTCTTATTACTTCCCCTAAACTAAAATTAGTTAAGTTTTAGTTAAGTTAACTAAATGAAGTAGTTGAACTACTTCAACTAATTTGGAATGCATAAAAGCCAAATGAAAAGGAAGAACAAAGGGAGAATAGAAGGAGAAAGCATACTAAGGTTTTCTCTTGAGTTTTATTGAGATAGTTTAGTTTTCATTCATTCTTCAATTTATTAAAGGCCTAATTCTCTTTTTGACAGCAGGGTCCTATTGTAGACAACAAAGTTCAAAGTTGAACCATATCATTCAGATGCTTATTTTCAGAGGTGTTGATCTATCTTTGATAGTCTGTGTAGACTTGTCTGTTTATGAATTGAGTTTCATGACTGATAAAGGATATTTTGTAGAGTCAAGTGGGCAACAATCTGTGGCAAGATGATCCAAATTTTAAAGTTCAGGTTTTACTTCTTGTCAGGGTCCTTTTGTATGGTTTTCATTGGGGATATCTAAGTTTGATCTTGGTCCATGCCCCCACATGGATTTTTGTAAGAGAGGGATACTTTTGATTTCTTGGAATGAAATAAAGTGATTGCTATTCTGTCTCATATGTGTTAATCTGTGACTTGTATATTTCTTTTTCTTTTGATCTCCACATTTATTTTCTACAATCTATATATGTTCAAAAAATTATACAAAAATGTTATATTTTGCAACAATATTTTTATTTAAAAAATTAGCATAATCCCTTGTAATTAATACTTGTGGATTGGGAAATACATTTTGAGGCTATAAACATAGGGTAATATTCTTGATTATCTTGACTTAGCCAAGCAAGATCTGAAAATGCTTGAGTAAGATAAATTCATATCTTTTCCTCAACAGTCCTTGCTTCTTCAACTCCACAGGCTTATATCTCAGGAACTGGACTGAACGCTTCAACCCAGACAAGGAAGAATTTACATGGGCTCCTATCTGGATCAGACTATACTCCCTTCCACAAGACTAATGGGATGATGAAACCTTAAAGACATTGGCAACACCTTGGGTAATTTTGTCAAAATAGCAAAGAAAAATAAGACCAACAAATATACCTCTTATGCCAGGATATGCGCCTACATGCACATAGCAAAAGCCTGTCGAACTCCATCTGTCTTACGCATGAGGATACATAATGGATCCAAACTTTAGACTATGAACATGTTCCTTTATATGCCGCAAGTGTCATGAGCATGGGAACCTCTTAAGATATTTACCTCAAAATGAACCTGTCACAGACCTCAAAGGGGAAACACTCACAGATGAGGAAGATTTCAGGACAATCCCCGACCAATGACGATCCAACCATAAATCCCACTCCACATCCAAATCCTCAGATCCTTCAACAAGTAATGGATTCTAGGCTCTCATCCAACAAACGGATGGGGAAGACCACAATGAGGAAGAAGACCAACTGGCCCCCAAAAAGAAACATCATGAACCCATGCAAAACCAAGGAAACAATTCAGCTCTAGATCTCTTCACATAGATCATCACTCATCCCAATCTATCCTCAACACCCTCAAAAGAAAACATGATCTGTGTCACCAGCCAAGACTTTGATGTGCTAATGGATGAAGACATGGGAGATCTAGATCTGGGTGAGTTAGATCTCCTAGGTCTAGAGGATGCATGAAAAAAGTGTGTTTTCCATATGATAGCTACAAAGCAAATCCATCCTCTTAAGGAAGTTCTCAACAAAGCTAAAATGTGAGCCAGACTAGGGATTCAGAACAACCCCCCAACTGATCCAAAAAAAGAAACCAAATATCTCAAAAAGCGAGGGTGCAAAACATATCTACAACTCATCGCCACTTTGAAATCCAGGTTAGTTGAGTTAGGGAAATATGATCAGCTCACTGAATTCTTTCCCTCCAACTCCCAATATTCCCAATGAAGCTCATCTCTTGGAATGTCAGGGGCATCAATGATCTGACCAAGCACAAAATGCTTCATAGGAAGATACTCCAAGGAAAACCCACAATGCTCTTGATACAAGAAAATAAAAACAATAGCAATAACCTTTAGACATTGTTATCGTGTCTTTGGAAAAACAACAACTCCATTGCAGTTGATGTGGCCAGGGCTTCAAGTGGTCTTGTAATTGCTTAGAATCATTTAGAAATTATTCTCAATGATTTCACCACCACCAAAAACTCTATTTCAGCGTCTTTTCATCTCATCACCACAGATGTGCATGGTTTCATCACCAATGTTTATGGTCCTCAATATTCAGATCAGAAGATCAATATTTTTAAATTCCTGGATTGGTACAGACAATATCATCCAAAACAAAATTGGATCATTGGAGGAGACTTTAATCTCATCACCAATATCCGGGAAAAAAAAGGAGGTCATCGCATTCTCTCACCGGAGGACGTCAAGTTTAAGAACTTCATCGAGGGAAATGATCTGGTGGACGTGGAAACCACCAATGACATCTACACCTAGAATAATAGATGAGGAGGCTCCTCTCACATTGCCTCACAACTGTAAATATTTCTAGTCTCTGAAGAAGTAGCAATGACGAGGGAAAAAATTACCACCGCCATCCTCCCTTCTTTAGGATCAGACCATTGGCCCATCTGCATGCACGGGCACCAAAGAGGTAAAAATTATTTTATCCCCTTCAAATTTGAATTTTTTTGGTTAATTAATCTATATTTTATGCCAATGATCCAAAATTGGTGGTCTTCAACCCACCCCCCGAGCCTCTCCAAAATGTACAGATTCCAAAAAAAATTAAAAATGTTGAAACAACATCTGAAAATATGGAACAAATCAACCTTTGGGAAAATCTTCTTAGAAAAATCCTATTTGGAGAAAGAAATGGAATCTCTTCAGCTGCAAATCATCAATGATGGACGCTCGGAGGATCTATCTAGCAGGGAAGAAAAACTTCAGTCTCAAATAGAGGATCGTTGCTTGCAAGAAAGAAATTTTATGGAAACAAAAAACAAGAATCTCTTGGCTAAAAAAAGGAGAGCATAACACCTCTTTCTTCCATCACTCGACCATCCAACACAGAATGCACAATAGAATATCTTGTCTAAAAAAACCAGATGGATCCAGACTATAAACTCACAAAGACATTGAAAAAGAGTTGGTCTCATACTATGAATATCTCCTCTCGATCTAGGGAGGAAGCCATCCAACAAGTAGCTAACCACATCCCCCATCTAGTCACATATCACCACAATTCCTCCTTAATGCACCCAATCACTTTACATGAGGTTGAACAAGAAGTCACTCAAATGAAGGAAGGCACTGCCCCTGGACCCGATGGTTTCACGATCAACTTCTTCCATGCTTGTTGGGATATGCTAAAGATGGAGGTTTTGGATATCATGGAAGAGTCCTGCAACAAACAATGGGTACTTCTAGCTCTCAATGCCACCTTTCTCACCTTGATTCCTAAAGAAGAAAATGTGGAAGCCCGAAGTAAGTACAAACCTATAGCTCTTTGTAATGCCATTTATAAAATCATTACAAAACTCATAGCCAACAGGTTAAAACCTCTCCTTCCCCTTCTCATCTCCCCCAAGCAAACAGGTTATGTCAAGGGTAGGAATATTCTTGATGGAATCATTCTAGCTCATGAAGTTATCCACTCCCTAAAAACCACCAACAAACCTGGCATGCTTCTCAAGCTGAATATCTCCAAATATTTTGATTGCCTAGGCTAGGAGTACATAGAAAATATTCTCCTTGTATTCATCTTCAGTCGAGACTGGGTACGCTGAATCATCTCTCCCCTTTCTTTAGCCTTCTTCTATATCTTAGTCAATGGCTCCCCCTCTCCTACCTTCCCCTTCAATGGGCACATTTAATCATCTTTTAATCATAAATTTCAATAGTATGGTTATTAAAGTGTTTACTTTTTAACATTTACTTAATATGATTAAAAAATTACTGTATGATTATCTAATTGCCATGTTTTAATGATTAGAAAACTACCACTTTTACACTCACATGAATTTGTGGTTAGTCTTTTCACAACAGTAAAGTTGATTAAGTGCTTCTTGTTCTACTATCTGAATACTAGCACAACCACAATGAACGATTATAGAAGATTTTATTTATAAACCCTAATTAGGATTTATACTAGCCACAATTATGTGGTTGTGCTAGTTACTAGATTGTTGGGATTATTTTTCATAAAAACATGCACCAAATTCCTCGAGAAGTTCGGGTTATTGAAGACTCTGTTCACCAGAAAAGAGAATACCGTGATTCAAACCTATGTAGCGGGTTGTTATGGGATTGCACACAGTGGTATGTATGAATCAGTCTAAGGATTTTTAATATGAATTTGATCGAAATTTGGTTTTCTGAATTGGGTCTAATGGCAGAGGGATTTGGGTTATACTTGTTGGGTATGAGCAGAAAGATCTATAAACAGGAAAACATAGGTAATCCTAGGAATACTACAGACAATATCAAAGATCCAAGTCTTGGTTAGATTATTGGTTTTCTTTTCACCGTGAGTTTTCTAGGACCATTCGTTGTGGTGCCTCTTCGGAAGGTAAGGAAATTTGGAATCATGAGAATGAGTGTAGTTTTCATGTAGGCGATTTAGGATTTATATTTTTTCCAGCTTCTTTGGGGTGAATGTGAATTTCATTTTTTTCTTGTATTTTTATTAGATCATGATGATACACTATAAGCTCATTTATCCAAGTACTGCAACAACTACTCTCATAAATGGATTCCACACTCCACAGGGAGACAAGGTGGCCAGGAAATGCTAATGTAATGGCATACTATATAACTATTGAAAATTTACAAATGTTTGAACTTGATCAAATGGATGTAATCACAGTCTCCTGTCCATGACTCAAAAACCAGAGCAATGACTTGTAGTTGGTTCAGGATTTTGGAGCGGGCAATGACTTGTAGTTGGTTCAGGATTTTGGAGCGGGAAACGAGGAGCAATAGCAGTAAACGAGGAGGAGCAATAGCAGTAAACGAGGAGGAGCAGTAGCAGTAGCTGGGCATTCAACATAATTTTTTTGATTATTGATCGAGGATGTTGCGAGATCAATTTCAAGAAATAAAGGGATGGTTCAAGTCCAGGATCATACTAGCCATCCAAAGAAATTAAGTATAAGTTAGTAGGAAAAGTCCAGAACCATTCGAGCTTCGAGTTGTGCAACGCTGGTTTCCAGGAAGGTCGAGGAAGCAGGTAATAGACGAAATCGCTGAGTAGATGGACATGTCGATCCCTATCAAGGTAAGGATAGACGACCAGTTTAGAAGGACATGTGGAGAGGTGGCAGAGATAACTACACAAACCAAAGATGCCATAGACCCTGTAAATTAATGGGTACATGAAAATAAATGCATGAAAGATGGAGTGATATTCTAAAGGTCTATCCAAAGAACAACAAAGGAGGCAGGGTATAGGTGAGAGCAAAGGAGACAATGATATTGGTTGAGGCAGTGGTATTGGTTGACAAAGTTTTGTAAGGTTGATAGGTTTCCGGTAAAACTTATCCCCACATACATGCCTTATACATAATACTAGCATACTCCTAAATTGGCCAATGTAAATGTCCAAGTAATTTTAGATAATTTTTTATATTAATATTGTTAATTGGAACCATGAAGATATTGCAATTAAAATAATTTTACATTTGACTAAGTCCTATTAAATAATCTTTTTTATTTTGGGTGAAAACCTTGTATTTTTTTCCAATTTCTTTTCATATTAATATTTTTAATTGGAACCATGAAGATATTGCAATTAAAATGATCTTATATTTGACTAAGCTCCATCAAATAATCTCCTTTATTTTGGATGAAAACCTTGTATTTTTTCCCCTCAAGTTTTGTGATTTCTTGGTTTGAAGAAAAATCCAACAAAGTTGGCTAAAGAATGCACCTTTAAGATTATCCTTTGAGATTCTCACATAAAGACGCTTGCTTCATTAAAATGAGCATATTTATTATTGCTTTGACTAAAATAAAAAAATTAATTTTGATTATTAATAATACAAATGTTTTCTCATTAAGAAGTATAGGTTTTTTTGTTTTGATATAATATAACATAAATTAATTTTTATTATTAAGGAATGTTCTCATTTCTTCTATACAATGTGTAATTTATTAAAAGATTTACTTCAAATTATCAAATTGCTTTGATTAGATTTAAGATTAAAAAAATTATGGAATAATATATTAATATAAAATAATGTTGAATATAAGAAAGCAACTTATAAACATAAACATGGAAGTCAAATAAACATTCTACATAGATGAAAAACAACTATAGATATAGTTTGAGTTCTCAATCTTGTTCTCCTATTAATTGTGTTAATTGTGTCTTCTCAATTTTGATCTCCTTTTAATTGTGTTTTCTATATAGAATGGAGAAACACTTTGTTGTTGGGTGAAATTGTTAGAAGATGTAAAGGATGAAATATTTTGGATTATACCATTGAAATATTGATTGCAATATCATCACCCAATAATTGTAAACAATAAAACTTTATGATAAAATATTTTCATTATTAATAATCAAAATTAATTTCCATCCAATAATCAAAATTTATTTTAGTTAAAACCATAGTAAAGATGTCAAAACAATAATAAAAATGTAATCATCTTTAGTTCAAATTTGGGTAGATGCAAAATGTATTATAAGAAACAAAATGCATTGTCAAAAAATATGTGATATTCTAATGTTTGTTAATTATTGGTTTTATAAAGGAATGCAAATTTTGAGAGAAATACAACATTTCTTCATATATATTTTTTTCAAAATGAATATATATATATATATATATATTTGTTTCAATCTCTTGTACACATAATTAGTTTTTATTTTCAAGCTTTTTAAGTGTCCCTATTTGAGAATCTTATTGAACAATCTTAAAGGTGTATTTTTAGTTTTATTAATCAACACTTTAGAGCATGTCACATTTGCTTGCTTCTTCTAGAGGCAAGAAATGATAGAATTTGAGAATTTTAATGAACAATCTTAAAGGTGCATTTTTAGTTTTATTAATCAACACTTTAGAGCATGCCACATTTGCTTGCTTCTCCTTAAGGCAAGAAATGGTAAAACTTGAGGGGAAGAAATACAAAGTTTCACCCAAAGCAAAGAATATTGTTTGATGGGACTTATCATTCTAATTGTAATATCTTCATAGTTCCAATTAACAATATTAATATGAAAAAATCTCAATTTTGATCATTTTGTTGATCTTTTTTTTTATTATTATTATTAATCAATTGACCAAAATATCTCATCCATAAATTTTAATTTTTTTTATTAGCATATCTTCCTAAATATGAGTTATAAAAAACAATTCAATATACAAATAAATCTTAAAAATGAAAAACCATTTTCATTTTTTTATTAGCATGTATTCCCATATATCCATGAATTATAAAAACACTTTGTTATATAAATAAATCTTAAAAATGGGAAAACATTTTATACAATTTGAAGGATAGTATGGATCTCCATTTGCATCAACGATTATATGATTCAATTCCCTTACAAAACATTGAAATTAGTACCCCACATCTATGCACATATGTACATCTACACACATATTAACGATGCACGATTAGAAAGATGAAAAGTATGTGAAATATAGACTCCTATTACAAAGGTGAAAGGTGATTCTATAGCTCCAATATTCACAACGATCTGTTGCTATACTATTCCCATCAGATCAAATGACTAATCATTTTATTGTAAAAACAAAATTAAACAAAAACAAAAATACTAAATTTCAAAGATTGTTTGGATCAATCTTAAATGTTTCAAACTAAACAACGATGTGTTGATTAATGTTTACCGAGATGTTACAGACATATCGGTAGTACTCTATGTAGCTGCCAGTATTTACAGCTGTCCGTGCTCGCTCAACACGTTTCAAGGTAAGGTGTGCACCCCTACTTGCATTGTACCAGTCTTCATCCTGTCACAATTATCAATATCCATGCTTTTGTGTCACAATGAATGGAAAAATTTGGCAGCCAAATTTAGCTATCTATAGTTATTGTCTTGTTTACCTTGTTATAATCTTCAATCCAACTTCACAGGCAGCCAACCATTTTTCAATTCTTTCCTGCTAAATGATTATTCTTAGTCTTTGCAATTTTCTCTTCAATGCTCTAGAGAAACCCGCAAGGATCAACTAACTGTGTGAACAAATAAAAAGAAAGAAAAATAGTATCAACTAACAGATGGGAATTACTGCCAATAATATTGTAAAAAATATGTTCTCGAATTCTACATTATTGTTAATCTATACCATGAAAATAGATAGACAAAATTGAGTAGTAAAAGGAACAACACCCATGATAACTTACAAAAATCCATGGAGGCAACTGACTTGTCCAATGTAGTATGAATTTCTGCAATGAGATGTGTTCTCCTGCAAATTTCTTCTAACTCTGTTTGCTTCTTAAGAAGAAGATCCTTCATCTTACTTCCTTTTACCTCCTCCAGTCTCGTAATTTAACTAAGAATTTAAACAAACAAGCTGGCTAGCACCACATCAATATGTAGAAATACTGCCTGCATCCAAATTCATCAAACTTACATGGTTAATACAATCCATCAACAGGGCATTTGGAGAACATATTCCATGCTCTGAAGTTGCAGTGTTGTAGGTGACATTCTGGAACATATGTTGCTTTTCCATAGGGGTGTCCATTAGATTCCAAAGCTCCAACATAGTCGTGGCCAAATCTTGAAACTGCAAATATTAAAAAGAAAAAAAGAATCAGTACAATGCACATCATTATATTGCAATATAGATCAGGAAAATAACAAAAAAAAAACAAGGGATAATCATAAAAGAATCACATGGAACTAATCTGCTGCATTCACTTCTTTTTCTGTTCCCACAATGTTTGAATCGTCACAGCCACTCTATTAATAATATCATTACTAATGCTCTTTGATTGTTCAAACTGATCCAAGCTTGGATGCACATCTCTTACTGTGAGTAGAAAATCCAATCCAAGGATAGAGCATAAGTTGATGACTATGTAGAGAGTCTCACTCTACATAAAAAAAAAAACAAATGGCAAAAGAACAGATCACAAATCTATGAATAGATATCCTAAATGGCAAGGAAAACATATATTACAAATACATAAAAGACCCAAGGCAAAAGAACAGATCACAAATACAAGAAGACATGTTATGCATGGCAATGCACACAAATTACAAATAATCTAGGGGGTTAGAGACTTTATCATTTCAATCTTACCTCAACTTGAATTAATTGAGAATATAAAAAGTATTTAGAAATTAAAGGAGCTATGATAGATGTGTCAGCAATAAAAAAAATGCAAACCCCATAAAAATCATAAATGTGTAAAATTGGGTCCTTAAAAGCACAATTGGAATACACTATGCAGGAGGGCAGTCCCCAACCTTCTTAGAACAAAATCAAGTTGTTTATATATTGTTATGATGACACTAGTGCCCTCGTGAACTTGGGAACTATGCATGAGATGAACCCTGACTATATAAAGCGATTTACATTCATAAATTTACCATAAGTGGTACCTACCCTGTCTCACAGTGATCTACAACATGCTGCACTGCCCATTCATGAATTCAAGCTTCATCTTTTCAAAGCAATTTACACAGCAATGCACATTTTTTTCATTGTTTTTTTACCAATTTTTTTGCCAGTACTTGTTTCTTCGCTTTATTTTTTTCGCTTTATTTACACAGAAAATACAATTAAATCCATAAAATACCTTAATAAATCTCTCTTTCAGCTTATCCCACCTTGCAACTATTAGAAAAAACACAAGAGGGAATAAAATGGTGAAACAATAAAACTTCTTACCTTTTCCAAGCAACTGAAGTTGCCTATGGTATTCTTCAAATTTCCTAAGAGACGGATCATTTTCGTTTAGTGCAATGGTGGACGAACTAAGCTCTACACATACAACAATTTGATCCGAAATCTTCTGAATTTGTGTTTTAACATCTCGAATTTGCTGAATCCGTTCCTCTTTTCTTCGGCCATTTCTTCCAACAGAGGAGATATCATGACTCCTAGTTGCTCCTTCAAACTCCCTTGCAATCTGTCTCCCTAAAATGGAGCAGGTAAAACCAAAACAAAATTAGAGTGCTGTAAGATTTAAAATTAAAAAAAAATTATGATACAAACTACAAAGACAAACATTTTCAGGGTCTTCTTATTTGGAACTCCCTGGGCATGTTAGGGAAAAATTGAAAGGTAGAATAAATGGAAGTGAATGGTCGGGTAAAGATGAGCCCGTGCTTGATTTGATTGATCTACTTTCCTTATATTGACACATTCTTGTTCGGTCAACTCACGTGATTGGAACACAGTCAGTGTATTCCATAAAAGTCATTTCACCCTTTTGTGAAGGAGTAGGTTAATTTGGTAGCAATCTGTTTTTTAAGAAAAAAAATGGTTCTGAATCCTATCAAATTTTCAGGGGTAGTTTTAGTTTTGCATGGATCAAAGTTCCATGCATTTCAGAACTTTATTTTAGGGGTTTAAACTATTTTAAACCAACCCAGATGCTCAAAAAATTGATAAAAATTATAGATTGACAGGAAATTTAAAAACAAACAGCTAAAAAACCTACCCAAAAAAATAACTCAGACTAAAAGATTACTCAACCCACTCTTTTATGAATAGTCACTTCCCTAACATCTTATTAAAACACAATTAAAACACATTGAAAATATGAAACCTTTTAGAAACCCATTGAATCCACAATTAGTCATTTTCCAAAGAGACAATAATCAAAACACAAATAACTAATTTCGAAAAAAATGAGAAAAATAAATTGAAACTCAAACACCATATTGAACGAAAATATGAGGTTTTTCTTGCCACCCAAATAAAATCGTTTCTGAAAATATCAGGTTATTCCTCATACCCAACTCTAAAACCAATTTCTGAAAATCAAAGCTACCATCATCTTAAAATTTGAGACATCTTCCCGCATACCTAAATGAAATTCATATATTAATTCTCAGAAGAAGGGAGGGAAATCCTTACCTTTTTAAGCCCTTATCGGATTTCCCTTTAACACTTCAACTTGACTAACATAGATAACCACTCTTTTGGCCTTGCTTTTACTTCTTGCTTCCTTGCGAAGTACCCATTTCCCATACCGATCTGCCAATTGCATATTTTTTAACTGAATCCAAAGCGCATAGTTCTGTTCCACAAAGATATATTCCATACCAATGCCAAAGCTAATATATCAAAACATTTTTGTTCTTATTCGAATTTATAGCCATATTTACATTGAAAGATATTTCATAGTAGATTGGTTCATGCATTTGCCACAATGACCGAATGAGATAATGCAAGTTAAATTTTGATTTTGTTGAACCCACCACTGGAAGGATAGGTAGGGAGGAGATGGTGCTCCCAAAATGAGGATTGAGACAAACACAAGTGGATGGGTCGGAGTTAAATCTAGATTTCGTTGAACTCATCGTTGGAAGGATAGGCAGTGTAGAGATGGTGCTCCTGAAATGAGGATTGAGACGAACACATGTACAGGTGGACGGGTCAGATTGAATCCATGGTTGTCTAACAGATATGACGACCATGAACCAACTAAAATGGCGTTAGAAACATATTTCTCTACAAGGAAACGTCTTCTATCATAAAAATATAACAACTTTACATTGTTTGATCGTTGGACACAGAAATGACACATTAATATTGGTTTTAAGAAATAAGAGGTACTAAGTGGTTGACCAGTTTTGAAAGAAACAAGAGGTTTTAAGTGGTTGGCAGGTTTTGAGCGAAACAAGAGGTTTTAAGTGGTTGACGAGTTTTGAGATGTTGACGGGTATTGATAAAAAAAACTCTTCCTACATATATGTCTTCGGTATCATGTCCACCACCTAACACATATCCACCTGTCCCTGTCGACGGTCTGTCGGGATTAGGACCTCGCTTGCCACGACCTGAGTGGCTCCATCTTCAATCTCCAACGTTGACAACATTCCCTATTTAATTGACCCTCACTGCATGAGTGACTCCATCTTTAATCTCCAACATCGATAACATTCCATGTTTAATTAACCCTCGCAACCTGTTAGTAAAATTGTTATTAAACATTGTCAACTGATCCAACTCCTATACGCGCTTCAACTTCACACATCCAAAAACATCAAGCTTATTCAATGACCTCAAATTTCGACACCTGGAATGTCTTCTAACTCGAAGCAGTTAGAAACCTCTAATTTTTTAAGCACTGTGAACTGCTCCAAGCCCAGTATGATCTTCAACTTCACACAATTAAATGCCTCAAGCATCTCCTACGACCTCAGATGTTCAAAGCCAACTAGCTCTTCTAACTTAGAGAAATTGTGAACCTTTAGTGTTCTCAGTTTTGTTAGCTGCACCAAACCCTGTATGCTCTTCAACATCACACATTCATATACATCAAGGTTCTCCAATGACCTTAAATGTTCAACACTGGGCAGATCTTCTAACTCAGAGCAGCTAGAAACTTCTAGTTTTCGAAGCTTTGTCAGTTCCTCCAAGCCCCATATTCTCTTCAGCTTTACATAGTTAGTTACCTCCAAGACCTCCAATGATACCAATGTTTCAAAACCAGGAAGCACCTCCACTTCTATGCAACCCTTAATGTCCATCTTTTGAAGTTTTGCAAGGCAACATAGCCCTTCTATTTGCCTCAATTTAGAACACCAAGACAATTCGAGCGTTAAGAGTGCATTTGACAATGTTCAGACCCTAGCCAAATTGTTACAAGACTTGATGAGGAGATGTTGAAGGTGAGGGAAAAAACCTTCACCAAATGAAAAGATGCCACAAACAAAGAAAATTGATGAGTGAAGATATGAAAGCTACTTCTGGTTGTTTTGTTTCCATATTTTGTGGGGATCATTGGGTTAAAAATTGTAGCAACAAATTCATGGTTGGAGAGTTGATCAATGATCATGAATTTGCAGAGAGGTGATTGATGAATATGGTCAATGATTATTGGTTTCTCTACCAAATCTAGAGCTTCCATCTTCATTATCAATGACATCTTGTTCCAGATCCACCTTTACTTTACACAAATCATCCACCTTTACTTTACACAAATCCTATTATTTTTATCTTCCTTCCTTCTGCAACAATTTATTCTCTCACATAGTTACATCCTAGGTAGTCACCCAAATGTAAATATAGGGCTTGGGTTGATGTCCAATGCATTCTTGGTACTTTGGTTGTCAAAATGATAAAATATTAACATGTTGAAATAATTAGTATTGTTTTGTTGAAGTTTGATAACATACATGTTGAGGGAGAAATCTATTCATGTAGCATCTACCAACTTTAATTGGTTTTCTGAGCATCCGGGTCAATTTAAGATTGACTCATATTATCAAAAAATCAAGTTTCGCCTATTTATGTGGGGATAAGTTAATTTTGTAGAAATGCATTTTATTTTTCAATAATAAATATTATAAAAGTTCTACATAAATTTTAGTCATGAATAGAATTTTATATGATTTTAGGTCCATGAATGATAGAGACAATGTTTTAGAGAATTCTATATTATAAAAAAAAATCGATAACTTAATTTTGTAGCTAATGCATTTTCTTTCTCAATTATAAATATGGTAAGAATTCTTAAAAAAAATAGTGATAAGTATAATTCTATCATAATTTTAGATATATGAAAGATGGAGCAATGATTTCAAAGGTTTTTTCCATTTTTTAATAGACTCACATTATAAAAAATATTCAAGTTTCATGAATAAAGGATAAGTTATGAATAAAGGATAAGTTAATTTTGTAGCAAATGTATTTTCTTTCTCAATCGTAAAGATGATAAGAATTCTATGAACATTTTAATTATGAATAGAGATTTACTATGATTATGAATCCCTGAATAGTGAAACAATGCTTTTAAAGATTTTGTTTATTTTTCAATTCCATTATATTTTTAAAAATTCAATTTTTCTTTATTTTTATAAATAAGTTAATTTTATAGAAAATGAATTTCTTTTCTTAATCATAAATATAATAAAAATTCTAATTTTTTTTATCATAAATAAAATCCTACTATAATTTTAAAATCCGATAACAATGATCTCTATATCATGAAATATTGAATTATACTTTTGAATCAAATCAAATTGTAAAATTCCAATCATAATTCAATATATATAGAATTTTTTACTTTCCACCTAACCTAATTCCAATTACCAAAAAACATTACCTTCTTCAACCAAAATACCAACCTACCTCAATCTAATTTACATTTAGAAGTTTTGTTTACAACAAAGTTCAATAATTTGTTTTGTTGAAGATGTTTTTTACTGTTTAAATCTCTTCATTAGTTTAAGTCACTTTGATGAGAAAAATAATGAATGTAGGCACATAGTTGGGAGCACTATCTACAACATGTTATAACATCATGTTCCTAAAACTCCTTGACTCTTTATTTCATGTTCACAACGAAGTAAAATAAGAGATTCTCTTTAATATAATGCTCTACCTTCCCCAAACTCCTTGATGACCTTAATGGTCAATACCCATAGTATGATAGCCCTTTTTGACATAGGATTTCCATCAAACCCAATAAAGGGTGTCCAAGTATTTGTACTCCATTTTCTGCATATGCCAAATTCAATTACATAGGTCCTTCATTATATCTTTGTTAATTATCTACGAGAATAATTCTCTATATGGACTTTATTCGATCACAATTATGGATCGAATCTTCACTTGAAATTTCGCTTCCACTGTGCCTTCAATCCCTTCATATGACCACAAGGTCATGACCTTTGTTTAATTAGCATGGCACTTACACCTGTAACAATATTAAACTTCAAGTGCTTACCTTGCGAACAATAGATACGACTGAGTGCTTAACTCTCGACGCATGTCCTCCATGTGACCAAGAGTTATGACCTCACGCTATTTCAAAAGGTGATTAACTATATACCATAGATTTACTTTGATGATGGATGTTCCACATTATTTTGGGGCTTGGCCTTAGTTTCTAATAACGAGGTGGAGTCCCCGCGAAGTGATTTATACGCCGACGTGTGTCAAAGCCCTAGATGGTTGGGATTATTTCTCACCTTAACCTTCTCGCTAACCCTTGCATGCTTTCCAACTGCGAAAAGATATTATTCGTTGATATTTATTCCTTCTACTTATCAATCAACGGTCTCTAATTGATCTACTAAGAGATCAAGGGTTCCTGTAGATTTTATTTTCAAAGTCTTTGTTAGCTTGTTTCTTCAGTCTATCCCTTCACACATAAATCGATGATTTAATGAGGAGGTTCATTGATCCTATAGTGATCAATGATCACAAATGGCTCATTCCAAACCTACAAACAAACTCTAGCGTCTGCAATTACATAAAAACCCTAAATCCCCAGAGACTTACTTACTCAATTAATTCAGATATTTAACACACACAATTCCTTGGATAAGTGTAGTCCTTTTAATGCTTATTTCCACAGAGACATACTATCCAAGACAACAGAGTTTCTCAACACACAAAAACTTCCTCAATGATACTCAAAACAAAGTATTCCTTTCATTAATCATACATACACTATACATATATTTACACAAGGATTCTAATGCCTTCCCTGGCCTGATTTTAACTCAATAAGCCTACCTATCTTTCCTTGGCCTAATTCTATTCTCTCTAAAATGGCCATTTCCCTATGGCCTGATATCCTATTCTAGCCAACCTCCCTTGGTATGATTTTCTCTTTCACTGACCAACTTCTCTATGGCCTGATCTATTATTCTGGGCCAACCTCCCTTGGTATGAATTTCTCTTTCACTGACCAACCTTGAATGCCTCTAAGGCTTACCATTTTATACAAAAGGATTCTGAACTAAAATCGGTTCCAAATCCAAAATACTCTCAACCAAATCCCTAGGGATATTCAAGATCCCCAAATCACTCAATAATTTCCTAAGGATTCTCTAAGATCCACAAATTACTCATTCAACTCATATCTTAGGATTCTCAATATTAATGAGATCTACAATTAACCTAATATCTCTCAATTCCTCTCAACTATCGAGATCTCTTCTTAGAATAAAATCTGACTACAATACAATCCACTTACACATTCTAGAGATCCTATAAAACTTAGGAAATTACAATAAAATTCGTTGAGGGAACCAACTCCCTAGGAAAATGAAACACCCCCTAGGTCTAATCAAATGTACAATATTTTGAGAGGCGGGATGCTTCTGCATCAAACTCCCCAGTTATAAAAGTTGTTCATCATCCCCTAATCATGAGTTCCTTCAACTGCTTCATTCTTCTAGTGTCTTCCAAGGTCCCAAATTTTATGTCGAAGCTCTCCACTTGCTTCATTGTTGTCCTGTTGCCTTGTTGTTTCTTATTGCAACTCTCTTGGCTTCCACATATTATGATGCAATGCCCCACTGGATTTTCTTTGGAAATATTCCCTTGTTACTTGTTTCATGTTGTTGCCTTGCTTCCCACTTTCTCTGTTGATGTAGATATTCCTTTCCTCTACATGACTTCTATGAGACATCTTCATCATCAACATCCTTATTAACTCAATCTCAATGTCCAGTATGTGCTTTGGCTGGTACATCTCTTTGCTGAAAACTTGTTGTTGTTCCCTTGGCTAAATTTTGTTGTTGTTGTTGTCCACAAGTTGTTTCTTATCGTCTCCAATTATGCCACTGTTGATTGACATCTCCATCTAATCTTTAAAATTAGTTTGAATGGAGTCTTCAACCCTTTTGTAGTCTTCTTGTCTTGCATCCTTAGTCATCCATTCCTCTAAAAGTTTCAGTTCATCCTCAAAATTCATCAATTGAGGTATAGTTTCATCCTTAGGAAATAGTCTTGAGGAGACTTCCATATCATGCTCATTTTCATCTGCTAGGCCTACAATTTCCAAATTAAATTGAAAACTAAAATTCACTTTTACCTCCTTGGATGCAATAAGCAACTCTCCACTTCTAGTCACTTTTGAACATGTTTCCTCTTTGGCTGTAATTTCCATTTCTGACTCAGGTTCTATCAACAATATTTCTAGTAGCTCTACCTCTTTATCCCATTTTGAAAGCATTGCATCAGGATGCTTCTCTTCAACTTCCCTTTGGCTATCTTCATGAGCCAAGTCTTTTGTGCTCTCTGAATCAATAAGTTATTCTAATTGTCTGTTAGCAATATCATTAGAAAAATGTGTATGTATTCCTCCTTCTTGGTTGTCTTCATGAGACAGTCTTGTCTCATCCCCCATCAGAATGTGTTACACCTCAAAATTACTCACTTCGATAGTGTCACAAGTGTCGTCATTACAAGTGTTGCAAGTGTCACATCTTGTCTGCAAGTGTCGCATCTTAACTACAAGTGTTGCAAGTGTCACAAATAGTATACTTCCATCTTGCCTATGTCATGCCTCTAACGACATCACAAAGACACTTAAGACACCCCAAAGACTAGTTTTGAAAAAGAGAAGTCACTTGACAGGGAGTACAAACCTTTTGCCATGGAAAAAACACTAAAAAACTGAATTTTGGAGAGGAGTGGTCCCCTACCCACTGTCAGGGAGAGCTGGCGCTCCCTGAGCCTCTTTGGGGGAGTGCTTGAGTGCCCTGTGCACCCTTTTGGGGGAGCACTACCCTTTTTTTAGCAAATTCTGGGTTTGTTGAGGCAAATAAGGGAAGAATCCCTCAATTCCTGAAGGTAGTTGGATTCGAATAGATGGGCAAAGCATGATCTTAGGGGAGATCCTCAACTGAAGGAGAGGAATCCTCAACTCATCCCAAAGATCTGTCAATTGGTTGGGCCTCTCCAAGGTTATATAAGGAGGCCTTCTCATGGTGAAAGGTACGGTGGAGACTAGAGATTGATACGAAACTTATGATCCTATAAGTGGTATTGACAGAATACAAGGAAGATTGAGAATTATACCTAACTTATGATCTCATAAGAAGGTATTGACAATGGAGATTGAGAATTACATCAAACTTATGATCTCATGAGTGAGATGTCATCAAAGCAATCAGTGGAGATCATTTGAGCAAAGGGGTTGGACAAGGAGAACTGAAAGAAGCTATTGCACCTTCATTCAAAGGATTGTAAGTACTTTTAATTTTTCTCATTAATATAATCAATGCTTGGTGTTATCACCGAAATTTCGTCCACACATGGCGACAAGAACTCCACATCATCAAAACAGGAATGAAGTCATTCATGGCACTGAATTAATTTCACAGCATTTCAGAAGGGTCAAAAACTATACAAAGTAACCAAAAATTGAAGGGTGCTTTACAGCAGTTTGGTGCGCGCGCACATGCGCAGGACAAGAATGTACCATGCGCACATGCACGCACGACGCGCGGCTGTCAATGAAAAAACCCGCGCACCTGCTAAATGGCGCATTTATTACATTGGTCGGCCTCCCAACCACTTACGGACCAGCTCCCAATCTGATTTGACTCCCAAATCCGAGCTGAATCTGCAGGGTAGGCGGGTTAATGACCTAATGAAGCCCTAAAGAGCCCCTTTTCACACTTTGAAGAGG
>ML780399.1:521608-545762 GCA_009831015.1 Picea engelmannii
CTTTTCACACTTTGAAGAGGTTACATAATCACCCGGTGATCTGCTATAAAAAGCCATGAAGAACCATTGTTTTCGCAAGGAATTTCAAGTATTGTTATGCTGCTGAGATTGTCAAGGGCTCATTCTTTGACGATAACACATCGGCAACATTTCTTTCTGCTGGGAGCTCTTTCACCATCATTCTCAGTTCTCTGCATTGTAAGGGAAGCAAGTTTGTGAGGGCCTCAAGAGCCTTCCTTTGGGGGAAGAAGGAACCACAGTCCTCTTCCTTCATCGTGCTCTGATTTCATCAATTGACCAGCTCAAAACCATTGGTGAATCGGTCTTTATTGTGTTTATTGTTTCTTTATCCGCATGTTCACAGTTTTAGTTTATTGTTATTTAATTCTTTCTTGTAGTTTGTTTTGTTTCCTCTAACCCTTTCTTCCACAGCTGTCATGCCCTGCAAGACCCAACAGGGCATGTAAGCACCCTCGATTTGCTCACCAGGTGACGAATTGGGTGCGAACACTTGGCCTGTTTCTTTCAAACTTGTGCTTGTTCCATATGAGTTTGTCTATAGTAGATAGATCTATGATTGATCTAATCTTAGTAGAGTAGGAAGTCCATTGTATCTTTGTTTGTTTTGCAGGACCTATCAAGGAACTCAAGATCGAAGCTCAGCCTGGACTTTGTAGGGACAAACTTCGTTAATACGATACATATCTTTCTCCTTCTATTTCATTTATTATCTTGATTAGATCTAAAAGGAAGTCAGTGTCCATGTTAATCACTTTTATGTCTTGGCTTTAGGAGTCTAGAGACTAAGAGGGAATCCACTTGTCTGCAGGGGGATTCACCTACAACAGAAATTGGCGACTCCACTGGGGAGAAGCTATGATTTTGGTTTCCATTCTCAGATCTTGTTTTAGCCCTTTTCCCACTGATTTGATATTCTCCATATTGTCTTTTTTATTCTTAGATTGGTTTGATTGCCTCTTTAAGTCATCATGATCACCCTGATTAACTGAATTTCTTTCATTTTTTGAGTTTCTGGTCTTTTTTCTGAGTTGTTGGAGCAAATCTCTCCCCTCCTTTTGTTGTCAGAGCGCTAGCACTCCCATTTAGACTTACACAGAGTGTTGGAACGTTCTAGTGCCCCTTACACCAGAGCGCTACCCCATTTTTGTGAGAAATTCTCCAGAATTTTCATCTTCTTAAGCTATTTCTTGGTTTTGGCTTTTGCTCAGGGTCTCATACTCTCAGTCCATCTTGGTATTGGCCTTAAAACACCTTATTTCTGAGAATTCATCCTATTTTGTTTGGATTTTTTGAAATTTGTCCTTACTTTGCAATTTGTCCATCACGATTTGGAGTCAATTTGTCGTTTTCTTCTCGTTTATCTGAATGAGTGAAAACTTTGTAAGGGGTTTCAAAGGTCTTTTGTACTTTTCTTTCTGATCTTTGAGTCATATTGTCCAAGATCTTTCTCCTTCCTTTTGAGTTTTTGGCTTTATGTTTCTTGTTTGATCACAACAAGGGTGTTTTTTGGTTTATGTGAAGTTTGCTTTCAGATTGCTTAAATCTCGCAACTGTTGAAGTCTGATTAGCATAAGAAAATTTACATCTATTGGTTATCAGTCACATATAAACATTTTAGCATTGCATTGGATTCCTTATTGAGGACTATTGCATGAGGTCATTTCATCTTGGTGTTTGACAGTGAAAGGAAAATCCTTCTCCTTCCCTTAATTAGACATTCATTGAAAGAAAAGATTGCTTATCATTTCTTATGCATGTTTTGGGAACTGAGTCATAATATCATCAGACTTCACTCTCATACACCTCTAAGTAAACAACAACCACTAAAATCAACGCTTAACTAAAATTTATCAGACTTTTTTACATCTTTCTTAGAAAACCTACATTAGTTTAAGGTGTAGGGATTTGGAATAGGTTGAAAGGATAACTTTCCAAAGCTATCAAACAAACTTAGCATCATGCAATAGGGAGAGAAAATCCAATTGTCGTATAGGCTTTCTGGGATCCCCCTCTCACACAGGGGTTACACATGAGGTCACATTTGAGAGCATTACGGAGATTATCCCTCCGTGGTTCAATTGTTTGTAGTGGTTGGATCGTATATTGGGGGTCACTTGAGGGTATACCCACAATTATGTGTGGGAGCCTCTCGAGTTGATTTTGGAATTTTTATCCTGCCCATACGTTTGGATCGGACTGTCTAATGTACCCACCCAGGGGCTGACTGCAAATTGGTGACCTTAGTAGCCATAATCTTTAGGGTCTCACACAAGGTGACGGTGAAGGGAAGTCTCACTGTACCTGGAATAGATGTTGGTCAAACTCACTCGGACTCCTTGGAGGGTAAATCCACAATTACTGCGTGGAATCTTGCACCAAGGCGTAAATCGTTAAGAAGGTCACCAACGTAATTGATCCACCCGCTCTATCCCCGCCTCTTCCTCTTTTGATCTCGCGGCGTTGGATTTCATCACCAACTAGTGGTTTCATTGTGGGAAGGTTTTGTTTGATTGTTTTCTTCTCAGATTCAGAGCGTGTGTTGGTTGTGTTACTTAGTGGACCTTAGTTCAAGTCAGTTTTAATGGCATCAAATCCTGAGAGTACCAATGGAGGAACCCCTTCTCCTGGGGAACTTATACCTTTCCTCCATTTGGAAACTTTGGCCCTCTGCACATTGCCACACTGAGTCTTTTGGGACTCACCATCGGATTACCGGTTTGGTTGTTCCCCACTCCAATGATCTCGAATCCTCCCAATGTTTCAACTGCACCTAATAATTTAGATGTCAATACACCACCCACACATCAACCTCATGTCGATTTTTCGCCTTCTTCACCCATTAAGTCTCCTTCCCTTTCTCCTTCTTCGCCTAGTGAAAGCTCTAAAGCAAGTAGCCATGTTGATCATAAGAAGAAGAAACATAAAGAGAAGAAGAAGAAGAACCCGAAAAGGACCAACGCTCCGACAACATAAAATGTTGGATCCAAGCAACCAGCTATTGTTAATAGTATTGGGAGTGTTGATGAGGTCAACAAGATTAAAATGAAGAATCTGAAACCCAAAATCCCTTGTAGTCTTTGTAAGGGTGACCACTTTCTGAGGGATTGCCCTGGTATTCCCAAGGTCTTAGAAATGTGGTCCTCCACGTCATCGGCCTCTGCTAGTCATGTCGATGATACTCTGTCAACTAGTGACGTTGAGGTTGGTAAGAAGAATACAACTGAAAAATTCCCTTGCATGTTATGCAAATGTGATAATTATTCTCACCTTTGTCCTCATATGGACGAGACTTCTTATATTTTAGAAAAACTTCAACTTCTAAAAGGTTATCGTAAGCTTTCCCCCAACCCATCATTAGTTGATGGACTAGTCAATCCAGTTCTATCTCCAGTCAGTCTAATTAATCAGGTGGTCAATCTAGTTTCCTCCTCGATTGAACCACAAACCCAAGTAGTTGATCCAGTTCCTTCATCGATCAGCCCTACTCTTCATCAAAAGAGTGTAACCCAAGTAGTCGATCCATTTTCATCCTCGGTCGACCCCACTCTCCCATTAGAGAGTGACACCAAAGCGGTCAATTCATTTCCACCTGTTGACCCCATTCTCCCCTTAGAGAATGAAACCCAAGTGGTCGATCCAGTTCTGTCATCGATCGATCCCACTCCTCCTTTGACGAGTGCCAAAGTGACTGATCTAGTCCCTTCCTCGGTCAGTCCCACCCTACATCCGAAGAGTGCCAAAGTGATAGCTCTGGTTACATCATCCGTCAATCCCACTCTTCCTCTGAAGAGTGCCCGCGTGGTCGATTCAATCCCATCATCGGTAGATCCTACTCTCCCTCTATAGAGTAAACCCAATATTGCCCATGTTTTTCTCATTGATACAGAATATACCATGATGGGGGGCATTCCTCATTCTCCCGCGAAATCCCCTCCAAGAAATGAGGCCAATCTTTTTTATTGGGGTGCGCTAACTGGACCTCGTCTGCCCTCTCACATTCCTTTCTAGATTACAGTACAGGTTTGTGGTCGAGGAGTTCTTCAAATGCTGATAGATGAAGGTGCATCCGTTAGTATTTTGTCCTCTGTTGCTTGGCATGCTTTGGGTTGTCCTCAGCTTGCGTTGGTTACACAGAATCTGTTAGCTTTTAACAGAAGAACTAGTCAACCTTTAGGGACCCTTCCTTAGTTTCCGGTAACTTTGGGAGGGAAAATTGTCTTTATTGATGTCATGGTAGTCTGAGACCCTTTGGATTTCGCTTTACTACTTGGGCGGGATTATGTCTATTCCATGAAAGCTATTGTGTCCACCCTTTTTCATGTGATATCTTTCCCACACAATGGAAGAATGGTGACTATTGATCAACTTTCGTTCATCGATATTGACTAGATTACCTCCCTAAATGGTTCTTATATGAAGACAGTATCGCCCCTGCCACATGTCAATTATGTGGCGTTGTCTCCCATGACTTCAACTTCTGATGATTTGGATTCGGTAGTTGACATGGTGATCTCTTAGGTAGGGATATTGGAGCCTGATCTCCTTACCCCTGTTTCAGCCCTCGACATGTGTTCCTTCCAGAGTGATTTTCTTCCATCCAGTGAAGATCTCTTAGAATCCATGACCAAGTTTTGTCCCTTGATGTGGTGTCCTTCCAGAGCGTTATTTTCTTGGATGCCATGATCAAGAAGAGTCCACGAGCACAGTTTATCTTCTTTGTGGAAAGCTCGTTAAAAAATGAAACAAAAGCTTTGAGCATAGTTTTCCTCTCTGTGGAAAGCTCGTTAAAAAATGAAACAAAAGCTTTGAGCATAGTTTTCCTCTCTGTGGCAAGCTCGTTAAAAAATGAAACATAAATCTGGGTATTGAACCCGAAGCCCTGAGCATAGTTCTTTTTCTGTGTCAAGCTCGTTAAAAAATGAAACAGTCTCTTGAACCTTCATTTCATCCACTCTTATCCTCTTTCTCCCTCTAATAGAGAAATTGGTGACAACCTCGACATCGGTGAATGAATTGAAGCTTGGAGGGCATGTCTCCAGCCTTTGATGATCATTCTGGAGTTAAATCACTAGCTTTCAAGCTGGGGGAATACCGAGCTTAGTCTTTTTTCTTTCTCGTGCTCGTAAATACATGAGAATGCATCCGGGTAAACTTTTATCTATTTTTCAGACCTGCATGGACATACGAAAAAGGAACCCCTTGGATTCGTCTTTGAGCTCTTTTCAGACTCTCTAAACATGAAAAGATTGTCGAGTGATCTTGCTTCCTTTCCCACTCGTTAAAAGGTTCGAAAGGGCATCTTTCGAAAGATAATTTATCTCTTTTTCGACCTCGCAAGACTAACATTACGAAAAAGGATAGCATTGGAGTCGTCTTTAAGTTGTTTTCAGACTCTCTAAATATGAAAAACCACCAATTTTACCTTTGCTGGACTCGTTAAACAATCATACATTGAAGGGCCCATATGGGATCGAACCCTTACTTCTTCCATTTCGTTAAACAAAGGAAGAGGGAATTACCAAAGGTAAGTCATATCGAGCATGTGTTACCCTCCTCGAGCTCATTAAATTAAAAATAGGTACTTGTCTATCTGGATGGGGGAAAAATTGAAGGAAGCAAGCTGAGCAGTGTTTGAGAACACTACCAGTAACTCTTACAGTTGCCCTTGAACACGACACTTTGTCTTTGCACTCATTTTAATCCGCCGAACCTCCACACTGAGTCATTTCTCTGAGTTTCTTTTACTCCTTTGGGTCACCTAACGAAAGTCACAACATCCACTGCATCATCAATTTTTGGTCCATGTCAAGTTTCTGCTGTTGTGCCTCAGTGTTCAAGGGAAGTATCTGCCTCGAGAGTCAGCCATCACAAATATCTTGTTTCAATACCCGTGTCAGTCCATGTTCATTTGATCTACCAATTACATCTCTGTGTCAGTTTCGTGTCGTTGATGGGGAATACATCAAGGCCTTCCTTCGACGAGTCCATTCCTATCGACGAGTCCATTCCTATCGACTTCATCACATTATCCAGGAGCTATACTTAGAAACCAGTTAGTACCTTGGGACCTGCATGCCTCAATGGCAGGCATCCTTGTGTCTGATAGCGGGTTTACATCATTGACCTCTGATCGGATGATTCCACGGATGTTTGACTTCATATCATCTATTCATATTCATCGGAATGTACTAGAGTACCTTGGGAATCATTGACATTAATGGTGATCTCCCTCGTGCGTGTTAACAGTTTACATCATTGATCGGTAATCAAGTGGTTTCTGCCATGTTCGACATCAAGACATCTATTCACATGGTTATATTCATACTACATCGAGATCGATAAGAAGACCCTGGGTTGAGTCATCACTCTTATATGTACTTTTCCCAGGTTGCGAAGGAGTTCTCTTGAACTATGACACATATATTGTTACATAGATCCATTTTGTATTGGTCGTGGCTATGTCTTAGCATTTTGTAGATCCACTGTGTATTATTCATGGCTACAATCAGTTTAGTTCCTACGAGTATAGATCCACATTGTATCTGCAGTGGATATACCATTTTGTCAATATAATTATGGATCCGCAGTGTATTTTATGGCGGCCATACCTAAAAAGTCTTTATCACTCAAGCATAGGTATGCCTTCATTGGGTTTGAAACATGTCATAATATTTGTTTGATGGTTGTGTGCAGCTTTTTTCGATTTCTCTGCATCCATACCCTTGCTCGAAAAAGTATACAAATTACTTCAGTCATCATCGTCTTATAACTTTGTACTTTGGGGGCCAATCTGTTACACCTCAAAATTACTCACTTCGATAGTGTTGCAAGTGTCGTCATTACAAGTTTTGTAAGTGTCGTATATTATCTGCAAGCGTCGCATATTAACTACAAGCATTGCAAGTGTCACAAACAAGATACTGCCATATTGCCTATGTCATGCCTTTAACGACATCACAAAGACACTTAAGACACCCCAAAGACTAGTTTTGAAGAAGAGAAGTCACTTGATAAGGAGTACAAACCTTTTGCCATGGAAAAAACACTCAAAAACTGAATTTTGGAGGGGAGCGGTCCCCTACCCACTGTCAGGGAGTGTTGGTGCTCCCTGAGCCTCTTTGGGGGAGTGCTTGAGCACCCTGTGCACCCTTTTGGGGGAGCACTACCCTTTTTTTAGCAAATTATGGGTTTGTTGAGGCAAATAAGGGAAGACTCCCTCAATTCCTGAAGGTAGTTGGATTCGAATAGATGGTCAAGGCATGATCTTAGGGGAGATCCTCAACTGAAGGAGAGGAATCCTCAACTCATCCCAAATATCTCTCAAGTGGTTGGGCCTCTCCAAGGTTATATAAGGAGGCCTTCTCATGGTGAAAGGTACGGTGGAGACTAGATATTGATACGAAACTTATGATCCTATAAGTGGTATTGACAGAATACAAGGAAGATTGAGAATTATACCTAACTTATGATCTCATAAGAAGGTATTGACAATGGAGATTGAGAATTACATCAAACTTATGATCTCATGAGTGAGATGTCATCAAAGAAATCAGTGGAGATCATTTGAGCAAAGGGGTTGGACAAGGAGAACTGGAAGAAGCTGTTGCACCTTCATTCTTTTACTTGTTCTCATTAATATAATCAATGCTTGGCCTGTTTCTTTCAAACTTGTGCTTGTTCCATATGAGTTTGTCTGTAGTAGATAGATCTATGATTGAGCTAATATTAGTAGACTAGGAAGTCCATTGTATCTTTGTTTGTTTTTTAGGACCTATCAGGGAGCTCAAGATCGAAGCTCGGCCTGGACTTTGCAGGGACAAATGTCGTTAATACGGTACATATATTTCTCCTTCTCTTTCATTTATTAGCTTGATTAGATCTAAAAGGAAGTCAGTGTCCATGTTAAGCACTTTTCTGTCTTGGCCTTAGGAGTCTAGAGACCAAGATGGAATCCACTTGTCTGCAAGGGGTTTCACCTACAACAGAATGTAATTATGATCCTATCTGCTTGAATTTTTTTTATACATTTATTTTTCTTCCTTATTAATGTTGACAACTTCAAATGGTTCATTACTTGTTAAACCTACAAACATACACAAATTGTCAGTTTTAAAAACACCATGCCCTTCAACCTCATTTGACTCCTCTGTCATCATGCCCATATGATGATCTGAACTCTCAAAAGAGTGCATGAGACTTCCTACAAGTCTCTCATCCTCATCATCCCCCAAGAAATCTATGAGACTCTCAATATGTCTCCTCTCAACATCATCCTCTTCGAGGATGTCTCCTTTCTTTGGTTAACAATAGTGAACTTCTCCTTTTGTCAATGGACTTAAATTAAACTCAACTCCTATTAGTTTCTCCTTTTCCATAAAATCATTTAACCTATGATTCAATTCCTCCAAGCCTTTCCTTAACTTCTCTTCAAATAACTGCATTACTGGCCATTTGAATTTCTTCTTCATACTCCATCCCTGTCTCCAGTTCTCTTTCAACTTTCTTTGTAGCAGTTGTTCCATGTAACTAAGTTGGATATTTAACTCAACCATTTCTCTATCAAGCTCCTCTTGAATCATCCTCTTCCTTATGCCATTTTCTTTGACATCCTTTCTTCCTTTGCTATGTATTTCCTCTTAACCTCTATAATGACCATCATTAGTCATTGTCTCCATTTCCTTTTGAACTTCATCTTGTTCATCTGCGGACTGCATTCAAGCCTCCTCTTTCAACAAGTCTCCATACCTATTGCACCATACCTCATCAAGATATCTCCTTTGAGCTCGATCTCTCGATACCTATGGTTCTCTCTCCTAGGACCTCTTGAGAAAACTCTCCTCCTCTAGGCTCTGTAGTTTCTACTTCCCTTTGAGAAGACTCACTTTTTCTCCTTAGTCCATTCTTTGTTGGATCTATCAAGGTTCTTTTCCACTGCTTCCTTTATTCAAGAGCTCACATGATCTCCTTATGCATTCAAGAACATCAATGGTTCTCTGTCACAACTCTCCTAGATGTCATGGATACTACCAATCACCTTAGTATGATTTAACCTGCAAATAATATTAAACCATAGTTAAATTTGAAAACAACACACAATGTATCCAAGATCTATTTATGATCTTTCTCCCTTTTGATTCACTCTTTGGAATCAACCCAATTGTCTTGTCAGACTTCATAAGTCTGAACCTCTCTCTGTGCAATGTCTCTATCCACTTCATATTTCTCTAAATATGAATCCCCCTAGATCATTTCTCTATGTTATCAGATTTCACTAAATTTGCGCTCTGCATATTTTCTATGTACCTCTTCCACCTGTCAACAAAAAATTCATATTTATCATTAACAAAACAAATATGTTACCTTATACCTCCTCCAATTTGTAGACAATATGTTGATGTCCTTCCTTCAATTCCAAGAGAGCATTCACGCTCTAATAACAAATGAACTTCGTTCATTTAAGGCATGCACTCTGATACCAAATGAACTCTGTTCATTTAAGGTATGCACTCAGATACCAAATTTGATGACCTTAATGGTCAATACCCATAGTATGATGCCATTTTTTACTTAGGCTTTCCATCAAACCCAATAAAGGGTGTCCAAGTATCTGTACTCCATTTTTTGCATGTGTTTGATTCAATTACATAGGCCCTTCATTATATCTATGTTAACTATCTCTGAGAAAATTATCTATACAACCTTCATTCGATCACAATTATGGATCGAATATCCACTTGAACATTTTCTTCCACTGCACCTTCAATCCCTTCTTCATACTACCACAAGGTCATGACCTTATTATATGTCGATGTGTGTCAAAGCCCTAGACAATCGGGATTATTTCTCACCTTAACCTTCGTGTTAACCCTTGCACACTTTCCAACTGCAAAAAAATATCATTCGTTGATCTCTATTCCTCTTACTTATCAATCAATTGTCTCTAATTGATCTACTAAGAGATCAAGGGTTCATGTATCTTTTCCTTTGAAAGTTTTGGTTAGCATGTTTCTTCAGTCTATCCCTTCACACATAAATCAATGATTTAATGAGGAGGATTGTTGTTCTTGTAGTGATCAATGATCATGAATGGATCCTTCCAAACCTGCAAACAAACTCTAGTGTCTGCAATTATATAAACTCCCTAAATCCATAGAGACTTGCTTACTCAATTAATTTAGATATTTAGCACACACAATTACTCGAATAAACAGAGTCCTTTTAACACCTATTTCAACATATACATACTATCCAAGACAACAAAGCTTCTCAACACACAAAAACTTCCTCAATGATACTCAAAACAGAGTATTCCTTTCATTAATCATACATATATTGTACATAGATTTACACAAGGCTTCTAATGCTTTCCCTGGCCTGATTTTAAATCAATATGCCCACCTATATTTCCTTGGCCTAATTCTATTCTCTCTAAAATGGCCATTTCCCTCTAGTCTGATCTCCTATTCTGGCCAACCTCCCTTAGTCTGATTTTCTCTTTCACTGACCAACTTATCTATGGCATGATCTGCTATTCTGGGCCAAGCTCCCTTGGTATGAATTTCTCTTTCACTGACCAACCTCAAATGCCTCTAAGGATTACAATTTTATGCAAAAGGATTATGAACTAAAATCAGTTCCAAATCCAAAATAATCTCAACCAAACCCATAAGGATCTTCAAGATCCCCAAATCACTCAACAATTTCCTAAGGATCCTCTCAGATATACAAATTACTCATTCAACTCCTATATTAGGATTATCAATCTTCATGAGATCTACAATTAAACTAAGATATTTGATTTCCTCTCAACCATCGAGATCTCTTCTTAGAAGCAAATCTGATTACAATACAATCCACACACACATTCTAGAACTCCTCTAAAACTTAGGAAATTACAATAAAATTCCTTTAGGGAACCAACTCCCTAGGAAAATGAAACACCCCCTATCAAATGTACAAGATCTTGAGAGGCGGGATGCTCTTGCATCACTCCTCGACTCTTTATTCCATTTTCACAACGAAGTAAACGAAGATTTTCTCTCTAAGATAATGCCTACCCGATGTACTCTCATCTTCTATGAGATACCATGGAGTTGTAAACAACCTCATTATGCCCCCCCATCAAGAAACCTTCCAAAGGTAAGTGAATTCTTCCAACTTCTTAAGTCTTCGCTTCCCTTAGTTTTGGGAACAAAATTGAAGGCCAAGACTCCTCTTCATTTTTTTTTATTGTTGAAATGCAAAGAATTAAGACTCGTAGAAAGTACTTATCTACATGCTTATATCATTATTCTTTTCACTTTTTGGGTACCCTCTTTTCCCCTTTTGGGGGAATATATATTAGGTTCTTTAGTCTATGAGGATTTACATTCTTTATTTTCAAATTGTACAATATTTTCACCAATTGTAAGAGGTGATCATCAAAATAGTGGACCAACTCCAACATCGAATAACATCATTTTATTTTCAAAAATTTTATGCTTCCAATTAACAACATTAATATGAAAGCCTTCTATAAATTACTTCGACATTCTCATTCTCATTTAGGTTAAGAATAGATGGTGCTAATGATTATAAGTGTCGGGGTTTAGATGAGTTAGGTATTAAATGTCTTAGGGGCTATGGGAATGAGGGTTTATATTATTATGGAAATTATAAGGCTTAAGAATTATACAAGTAAGGCATTATAGAGGTTAGAAGTTATATTTGTTAGTAGTGATAGTGATTATTTAAGGGATGTTCATTCTAGGGGTTAAGAGTTACAGGTTTTAAGGGTTATAGGAGTTATACTTATTAGTCATCATAGGAGTTTTAAACATTAGGTATAATATTTTAGTTAGGATTTATATTTGTTAGGTGTTAGAAGGATTAAGGATTCTAGTTATAATACTTTTAGTAGTTATAAGGGTTAAGGGTCTTAATGGTTAATGATTACAAGTGTTAAGGATTATTGGTTGTATAGATAAAATGGGTTTTGGGTTAGATGTTTTATGGGATGGGGGTAATAGAGGTTGGGGTTATATTGGTTAGAGGTTATGTGTGTTATACATTATATCAATTATTGAGTACATGGGTAATAGCAGTTAAATCCATTTGGTGTTATAATGATTACATAATTTAAGGATTATAAGAGTTAGGCGTTAATCATGGTAGGGGTTAAGGGTTATAAGGTCATAGGTTAGAGGTTAATGGTTATATGGGTTAATAGTCATAAGGGTTAAGGTTTCTTAGGATTACATGTGTTGGGTTTTATAGGGAATGGGGATGTTAGGGATACTAGGGATAATTGTATATAAATTTTACCGATGTTAGTATTTAGGTCGAGTCGAGGTTATAAGGGTTAAGGATTATAATATTATGGAAGTTAGGATTTTTTAAGTTATAGGAGTTAGTGGTTTAAAGGTTACAGGGTTTAAGAATTTTAAGGATTAGGGGTTGTAGTTTTTACAATGGTTAGGGGTTACATGGTGTAGGGATGATGTGTTAGGTGTTATAAGGGTTAAATGTTATAGGGGTTAAAGGTTACAAATATTAGGGATTATGAATTATAAAATTTAATAATTAAAGGTGTTAAGGGTTATTAAATTATAATGGATTGAGGTTATAAGAGTTAATTAATGATTATAGCGGTGAAGGATTGACAGAGCTGTGAACACAATTTTCACAGTTTTTTGGATAAGAAAGTGACCTGCATGGTGAATAGAGGGGGGGAGAGTGGGGCTCCCTCCCATCGGAAAGTAGTGGTGGAGAGAGGGAAGGGTCCACGAGGAGGAGGTTTCAAGGTCCCACAATCCAGTGCATCAGGGTCAACGTTAGGCCTGAACGGAGAGGACATGCAAGAGAAAAAAGGTAAGACTGGTGAAGAGGATAATGAGAATCAAAGCAAAGCGGTAGACCCACCCCAACCAAATGGGATAGGCAGGAATAAAGCATGCAAAAAAAAAACGACATTGATCCCAAAAGTCATTCTAGAATATCTACAAACATAAGAATATATAGACCAAATGTGGGTATATGTCTTGATCTGTAAGTTTATGGGCCTATGGCCGACAAAGAGAGCCTTAAGAAGCTATATCAAATTCCATTGTAATCCATGCAGAGAGGTGGACCTACATGTAGGGTCGATATGTTTTTTCACAGTGGTCTTTATGAACTTACAGGACAAAGACAAGGTTTTTGAAGGAGGACCCTATTTCCAGGCTTCTGTCAGTTTCTATATTAGAACCTCGAAGGATAATTTCTCACTGGAAAAGGAAACCTTCATGTGTGTTCCATTCTAGATCAGGTTTTATTCTCTTCCTTTAGATTATTAGCTACCATCGACATTCGAAGCAATATGGAATAAATTGGGAAAACATTTCAAGGCCTCAGACGCCACCTTAAAAGAAAAACATACCTCATTTGGAAGAATATGTATCAATATGGACATATCGAGAGCGCTACTAGAAGCAATATGCCTAGAATTTAGGGATGAGGAATAGATTTAAAGCATAGGTTATGAGCAGATCATGTTCTGATGCAGGATATTTCATGAACATGGGAATCTCTACAGGGAATTACCTTTAAAAAAATCAACTAAATAATAAAAAACAAAACAACCTCAAGATGAAGAAGGTTTTGTTCGACCAAATTATAGAGGTGGAGGGAATACGACACAAAATAAAAACCCCCCTCTAGGCACACCAAAAACAAAAAATAACTTGGAATGCCTAGAGGAGAATCTAACCAAGAAGGAGATAAATATTAGGAGAAGAAAGGGGTGAAAGAGACTGAAAGGAAGGAAGAAAACATGGCGAGGGGGGAACAACCACCTTAGGTAAATAACAAGGATTCCAATGGATCAACTATGGATTGAAACCTGGATCAATGCGGGAATGTGATGGATATTCAGAGGTGACACCCAACAAGGTAGTAACCGAAGACCCAGATCTCCGAGACATAGTGGAATGGGAAGTTATCGACCTTCAGAATATCCTGGATCGATGGAAAAAGAAAGGAATAGAAACCATACCTCTGAACCAACTAGATAGAATGCAGTATATGTTTCTAATGTGAGAGGAGGTAAAAACCAGAGGGACCAAGTGCATGCATGGGGATATAGGGAATTTGGGAGTTAAATCAGGGGACACCCAACAATATTTGTCACCGAAACAAACCAAGAGGAAGAAGGGTAGAAAACCAAACAGTGTTGTGCTACAGGAACTCGGGGCGTTGTTGATAAAAGTCGGTAAGATTAAATCTATGTTCCCTACCTCTCTACCACCTGTGTTAAAATGAAGGTTATCACTTGGAATATAAGGGGCTTTAGTATCCCTAGGAAACAGAGAATTCTCAAAAATAAGTTAAATATGGAAAAACCAAAAATATGTTTTATTCAGGAAACTAAATGTATAACCGAAAAATTGTTACAAATAAGTAGGGAAAGTTGGAATAAGTACCATTATCTAGATATTGATAGCCAAAAATCAGTCAGGGGCATTCTCACCCCGTGGAACCCTAAAAACGTTAACCTGATATCGGGTGAATCTACATGTTTCTATTTATCAGTTGAATTGCAAGTAATAGGAACTCCGGAAAAGATCATATTTACCAATGTGTATGGTCCCCAACTCCTAGATGATAAGAAAAGGATGATACTAGCTTTAGAAAACATCTGAGAACGACACATGAGATCCCATTGGGTTATAGCAAGTGATTTCAATATAATTTTGACCCTGGAAGAGAAGAAAGGGGGAGTTTGTAGATTGGATAGAGATGCATAAGTCTTCTCTGACTTTATAGAAAAATCCATCCTAGTAGATATAAGAACATGCAACAGAACTTTTACCTGGAATAATAAGAGAGCCTTGCATCACCAAGTGGCGTCAAGGATAGACAGATTCTTAATATCAGAATCCTTAATGATGAAAGGTGTTGACATGGAAGGCAACATCCTTCCATGGGGAGGATCAGATAATTGGCCAGTGTGGCTAGAAGCAAACTTCCAAGGAAATCCAAAAAATCGACCCTTCATATTTGAGAGCTTTTGGGTGGACCACCCCTCCTTCAAGGAGAAAATCAAAATTTTGTGAAAAAAGGATATCCAAGAATAGGGAATCAAAATGTACAGACTCCAAGTAAGACTGAAACATGTTAAGAAGCAAATAAAACGATGGAACCAATATTTTTTTGGGAACATCGTTCAAGAAAAAAAATATTTGGAAAATCAAATGGAAAATCTATAGAAATCTTGCATTTAGGATGGTTGCAATGAAGAGAATAAAATAGAGGAAAAACAACTTCATTACAAATGGGAGAAAATATGTATTCAAGAGGAGATTTTTTGGAGACAAAAATACATATTTCAGTGGTTAAATGAAGGGGAGAAAAATACAAAGTTCTTCCACAAGTCGACAATCGCCCATAGGAATAATAACATAATTTTGAAAATCAGAGATGAGGAAGGAAAAGAGATAGAATCACATAAGGAAATTTAAAGGGGGAGTCTGCAGATTGGATAGAGATGCATACAACCTAGTAGATATAATAACATGCAACATAAATTTTACCTGGAATAATAAGAGAACCTTACATCACCAAGTGGCATCAAGGATAGACATATTCTTAATATCATAATCCTTAATGATGCAAGGTATTGACATGGAAGGAAACATCCTTCCATGGGAAGGATCGGATCGGATCATTGGCCAATGCAGCTAGAAGCAAACTTCCAAGGAACTCCAAAAAATTGACCCTTCAAATTTGAGATATTTTGGTTGGACCACTCCTCCTTCAAGGAGAAAATCATTTTTTTGTGGATAGAGGATATCCAAGAACAAGGAAACAAAATGTAAAGACTCCAAGGAAGACTAAAACATGTTAAGAAGCAAATAAAACAATGGAACCAACAATTTTTTGGGAACATCATTCAGGAAAAAAAATATTTGGAAAATCTATAGAAATATTTCATTCAAGATGGTTACAATGAAGAGAAGAAAACAGAGGAAAAACAACTTCATTGGGAATGGGAGAAAATATGTATTCAAGAGGAGATTTTATGGAGACAAAAATACATAGTTCAATGGTTAAAGGAAGGGGAGAAAAATACAAAGTTCTTCCATAAGTTGAAAATTGCCCATAGGAATCATAACATAATTTTGAAAATTAGAGATGAGGAAGGAAAAGAGATAGAATCACATAGAGAAATTGAAAAAGATCCAGTTCAACACTTCCAGGACATATCTAAAGAACTCAAATTTAATCGATCGGAGGCCATACAAAGAATTATGAGACACATTCCAAGATTTGTCACAAAGGAACATAATAATAATTTAAGGAAACCAATAATGCTAGAGGAAGTAGACCAAGCAGTCCAAGAGATGCCTAATGGGAAGGCCCCTGGACCTGATGACTTTACGGTGGATTTATTCAAATCTTGTTGGGATGTGGTAAAACAAGATATTTATGATATAGTTGAGGACTCAAGGAGATCATCTTATATTCTCAAAGATCTAAAATCAACTGTCATTACTCTGATCCCTAAAGAGAATGAAGCTAGAATTCTGAAAATATTCAGACCGATAGCTCTCTGCAACGTGGTTTACAAGATAATGTCCAAGGTCATTGCAGACAGATTGAAACCCCTCCTTCGTATTCTTATTTCAAAGGAAAAATTGGGCTTCATGGAAGGTAGGAAAATATTAGACAATATCATTCAAGCCCATGAAATAATCCACTCGTTAAAAAGTAGGCATGATAATATGACTGGACAAAGCACATGATAAGCTAAGCTAGCAATATATGACAAAAAACATGGAAGCCTATGGATTTGATAATCAATGGATATAATGGGTAATGGATCTGGTGTCCATGACTAGTTTCTCAATTTTGGTAAATGGAGCCCCAACTAAAACGTTTTACCCTTCCAGGGGAATTAGACAAGGGGACCCCTTATCCCCCTTTTTCTTCATACTTATGATGGAGGGATTAAGTATAACAAACAAATAAGAAACCTTAGAAGATCAATAAAATGAATACAACCTTGTGAATCCATCCCTCCAACTACACATCAACAATTTGTAGATGATACTATGCTACATGGAATTTCAACAGTCAAAGAGGCGACAACCTACAAGGAAATCTTGGATAACTTTGCAGAAGCTTCATGAACAAAGATTAATCATTACAAGTATATGATATTTTCTTTAATACTCATCTTGTTGTTCAAAGAAACCTCACTAACATCCCGGGTTTCAAGAGGAAAACCTTACCTACTAAATATTTGGGAGTTCCTCTAACATATAAAGTAGGAAGGAAATCAACTTGGGAAAATATGATAAACAAGCTGAAAGATAGAGTTAAAATATGGACCTATCAATCCCTAAACTTTGCAGGTAGGATGGTGCTCACAAAGCCATTTTTACAGGTGATTCGAGTGTATTTACTTTCAGTCTTCCTAGCTCCAGCAGGGATTTTATAGAGAATCAGAACTATACAGAGGATTTTTTTATGGAGAGGAGTAGAGGAAAAAAATAAATGGGCATTAGTGGCATGGGAAAAACTATCCTGGTCAAAAAGAAAGGGAGGTTTAGGATTGCAAGATCTGAAAACAAAAAATAATGTGTATGGAGAAAAACTCTGGTGGAGATGGGTAAAAGAGAGATCAAGACCCTGGGAAGCCTTTTGGAAAGCCAAATATGCCCCCAGAAGGAACCCTCGGGATCTCATAAGATTCAGTGGATCAGGGGAAGGATCAACCATTTGGAATATGACTTGGATAAATAAAATTCTAATACATGAACATTGTTTATGGGTAATAAGAAATGTCCAAACATCTCGATTTTGGGAGGATGCTTGGGAGCAGGAACCATGACTGGAAAACTAGGATAGAGAATTTATCAAGCAAGATTTACATAGATAGGGAAAAGTTAGGGTGCATAAATATTGGAAACAGACGGAAAGAATCTCAAAATGGAGATGTTGGGACCCTATCCTCCCACAAGACATCAATCGAAATTCCACGCTGGTTAAATAATTAGAGGAGGAACTTAGGAAAATAAAGATTTTGTGTTAAGATGATGAGGACCAACTCCGGTGGGGAAAACAATATGGAGGATAATTTACCCTGAAAGAGGCACATAACTGTATACAAACACATGATTAAAGAATCCTAGACCCCTCTAGGAATGACTCTGGAATCGCCCACACTAGCCAAAGGTAAAAATATTTATGTGGCTGGTTCTTCACAAGAAAATTTTAACTTGGTAGAATCTAGTTAAAAGGGGTTCCAGTGGCCCCTCAAGATGCCACCTATGTGAAAGACACGAGGAGACAATAAACCATATGTTGGATGGATTCCCTTACTCCGTGAAGTTATGGGACTGGGTGGCTACCCTGCATTGACAAACCGATAGAGTAAGAGAAGATATATGAGCGACCCTGATAAGATGTAGGGTTCAGTACACATAAAATGAAATTGTAAACTTGTTTTGGGGTTCAACTCCTGGTTTTTTCATATGGGCAATTTGGAAGAAAAGAAACATAATAATTTTCCACAATGAATCTCTCCCAATAAATAATTTGATAGAAACAATCAAACAACAACTAAGAGAAACTATCATGAGCGGGAAAATTCATGCAACAACAAAAAACCCCTCAATCCAAGAGCAACAAGTTCTGCAAAATTTGCAATTGGATACTTAGAGCATCAACTTACCAAATCACCGACAACCACAGGTTCATGGTGGCGCTATAGCTTGGACTCCACCCTAGGTTGGTTTCCTGAAATTGAATTTTGACAGGGCGTCGAAGGGAAACCCTGGAAGGGTTGGGGTTAGAGGAGCGATCTGATACAGTGAAGCTAAAATTGTTCGTATATACTCCACCAGCATGGGAAACACTACCAAAAATGTAGCATAATTTTACGCCCTGGAAAAGGGGCTGGAAATATTAGTAAGAGAGGGCATTGTCAATGTAACAGTGGAAGGAGACTCAACTCTAGTCATAGGAATGATGATAAGATTGCAGTGTGGAACCAAAATTGGCAAGATAATCACACATTGGCATCTTGCCCAAATCAGACAACAAATACAAAGGCACTTGTTAACTCTATTCTCAATTGACTTCAGTTCGGTTAGAAGGATTGCAAATGCCAAATGCTTTGGTTGATAGATTAGCCAACGAAGGCGTGCACTAGGATGGAAAGTTGCTTGACGTGGCATGGAATGAGTTCAAGTGGGCCATCTTAGAGAAGATTGTGAACAATTGGCAGAAAAAGGTCATCGTGGTCATTTTCAAGAAGACATCCACACAGAAAGAAACGAGTCGCACTCATATCCTGAGCGGGGCCCAGCTGGAGTGGGGGGAACCACCCACTTGGCACTTCGACCTCATGTTTCATCCTTACATGACATGTTTCATCCTTACATGACAGGGCTTGCAAGGAAGATGGAACGGCAGATTCGTAATGTGTTGAATGCCAGAAGATATTGTAGGATGCACATACCGTGAAAGGATAATCATAAAACGGTAAGGAAATTCGAGAGCCCGAACAACATAATGCTGATCAATTTATCAATGGAAATGGTCGTACCAAACAGGTCTATTCGTATGGATCACAAAAGGAGAAGAGGGTGGTGAAGTACCATAGCAAGGATAATGGAACGAGGAGGAACGCCTTCTATTCATTTCTTCCGTAGAGCTCCTTTAAAGGTGTGATCATTAATAGATATAGGCAATAATACAAGAGTCTTTTATATACCTGGTTTCGTGTTGGTTACCCCTACCTCTCATAGATCTCTTGAAGCTCTTAACGGTCTCATAGAAGTTCAGAGCTGGTGGAAGGTTAATGTTCTATGTAAAGGGAGAGGAGGGGGTTTAGGGAGAGGATCAGACAAGAACATGGCCTGAATGAAATACACCACCAGGAAAGGGAGCCCAATCGTGGACTCCCAACCAGAGAGCTCCCGAAAAAATACAAGAATCGATAATGCAACAAGGGATATAGCTCAGATGTTCCAGATAACTGTCACATAGACAGGCAAGGAAGCAGTTGAAAATTGGGAAGAGGAGATTAAAGCTAAAGGAGAAGGCAAAGGAAAAAACTAGGTGGAGCAGGAGGTAGATTGGATCATTAACACTCGAACAACTCGCACCCGGGAGACCCTTTACCATAAGACACTCGAGATGGTGTGGCATACTAAAATTTTGATCAAAAAAGTTAAATAAGACAACGAAAAAACCAGAGTCGCAGAACAGAGGGAGATGAAGACTATGGTAGAAGATATTCAACACCGGATCAGTGGTTTGGAGACTATTATGAAACTCCTGGAAACACTGTTTAACCTGTACCTGAGGTATGTCCACTACATGGACATCACGCCAGCGGGCGACCATGGAACACTAGCTCAGATCCGAAAGGTCTGGTTGGCTTCTCCAAAGGACTAGAATAATGGAGTGACATGATCCTGGGTTTTTGTGTGTGTTTGTCGCAGGAAAATTCCATACAGTAAATGCTTATAATGTTTATGTTTAAGTCTGAAAGGTCTCCTTTTTTATATCAGTAAGTAGTCATAGGAGGTATTCCAATTATGGAAGGCGGTTATATGATTCCATGTATAAGCACAGGGTCAAGACGTCAAGTTTTCAAAATTGTATTCTAAATGGAAGAAACATGATGCTTAATAGACTCGACAAAAAAGTTATTTACTGCATTTTGTATAGTTTCCAATCTGGCAAACCAGTTGGTGATAATATGCTTGTATTTTTTTTTATGAAGTAATATAAAATGTTTCTCATGACTTACAATTTTTTTTTAATGATTATACTAGTTAGTGGTGATATGAGTCATATGGGATAAGAGTTATAATGCTTTAGAGGAAATTAGTGGTTATAGAGGATAAGGGTTTGTGGTGATAAATGTTATACGAATCAAGGGTCATGAAGATATTGAAATTAGTTTTTAGTTATTAGAAGTTGTGGAGGTTATATGGATTGGGGTTTATAGGGGCTAGATGTTATAATTGTTAAGGGGCATGAGGTTATAAAGATCTTAAAATTAGGGGTTTTAAGTGTTAAGCTTTAGAATTTAGGGGTTATAAGGGTTGAAGGTTACATGTTAGACATTTTAAGGGTCAGAGGTAATAGGTTTTAGGGATCCTAGGGGTCGGGGCTAATGGGTTTTATAGTTATATGTTATATGTGTTAGGATTACATACTATGGGTTATATGATTTTGGAGTTAAGGGGATTAAGGCTATATTGTTTAGGAGACATGGGTTACAAGTGTCAAGGTTAAAAGTTATAAGGTTTAAGCATTACAAGAGTTAGAATTTAGAGTTCATGAGGGTTACAAGTTATACATGTTAAGGGTTAAGTAGGAGTTAGGTGTTAGGAATTATATCTATTAGAGGTTTAAATCTATTGAATTGTTCAATTCCTAATTTTTTTGAAGAAGCTAAGACATATGATCATATTTGATTTAAGAGAAACTAATTTCTTGGGTGACTTCCAAAAAACTTAAATGTCTCTTTAAGGACTTTTTATTGCATGGTATCATGCTATCAACTTTGAATTAAATGGATGATTTATTATGACACTTATTGTACATATTTTAAAGTGATGCTAACAACTTTGAATTAAATGGATGATTTATTATGACACTTATTGTACATATTTTAAAGTGGGGAAAGTTAAAAAATAGACATTATAAATATAATTTTTTTAGCATCATCTTTATCCATATAATCTAAGTTATTAATATTTTTTTATATTTATTCTATTTTTATTTAAAATAAATTAAATTATTTTTTACTCCTCTTAAATATAAAATTATAATAATTTATATTAATACATTTTATAGTATTTGTTATACAATTTTTTCATATAATAATTTATATTAATACATTTTATAGTATTTATTATACAAATTTTACATATAATAATTTATATTAATACATTTTATAGTATTTGTTATACAAATTTTACATATGTTTTAAAATATTTATTAAAACTTTATTATATAAGGTATAAATTTTATAGATTTATAATACCCTCTACTTTATTTATAATTCCAACGTGCGGAACCAAAAATATGTAAGCACAATTAAACATGAATGCTATTTAATATTAAAAAAACTTGTTGGCTTGGTGTTTTTCATTATAATAGTTTAACTGTTTTTAAGGATTTATTTTTTATATATATATTTTAATTTAGATTTAAATTTAGAAAAAAATTGTGTTATTTCTAGATTTGAGTAATTAATTTTATGATTTTTTAATACGCTAAGTACATTTCTATATTCAAAAATACAATACAATTTATATCAAAAATACAATACAATTTGTATAATAGAAAATTGTGATTTCAAAATAAAACTCATTTTATATTTATTAATATATTCTCATTATAATTTACATTTACAATTAATATTTCCATGAAAAAAAATTAAAAATGACATATTTAATAATAAAACACATTTTACATATTTACGTTATAATACGCACAAATACCAATACATCAAAGTTTAATGGCTTAAACCGCAAACAAGTTTGAACTGCCTTAAGTTACCATTTCCTTGCTAGACATCGTTAAGATTTTCATTTAAATGTTTTCATTGTAAAATCTGTAAATCTATGTGGCTGATTTCTATTATCCTGATATAAATAATCAATAGTTGTTTGAAAAGTTTTTTTAAACATCTAGAGTACAGTATTAGAATTTTGGAATTTTAATTTAATTTAAGTTTAATAGGGAAAGAGAAATATAATCTTTTCATCTTGTTGTATAGATGGAGAGAATTTCTTGTCCACAAACAAAATATTTGATAGATGTTTGATTTAAAAATAAATTATTATTATTATTTTACAAACAAAATGTCTCATAAATATCTAATAGATATTTAACTTAACAATAATCTTAAAAATAAATTATTATTATTATTATATATTCATTGAAAAAATAGTGACTAAAATGAATCTCAAATCTATGAATCACAAACTTTACAAGTATGACAACCAACTATCAAAATTGAACTCTTCCCAGCCCTTCCAAGGGGTTCAAACTTGTCCTAGAAGGATAATTCAAAAAACACCCTTAAAAAAAAATGTATATTTTTGAAATCACTTGTCATTTATGAAGGACAACAAATATCCTAAAATATCAAAAGATGGGTCAGATTTTCAATAACCCATCAAAGTAGTCACTTCTAATGCTTGGTTATTCAATAACCATTGGTTCATCACAAAATAATTTCCTTTGACATCTAAAGACTAAAATAATCTATATTCTAGTTGGCTCTTATCTATTCCCTGATATGGTGTAAACTTCTATGGTGTACCCTTCCACAACATCAAATCCATCACATAGCTTGTGCACTTAAATAAATATCCTACCACCTTATTGGCCTATGCACTATTTTATGTGTCACTTAATGAAATATTAACAAAGAAGCTTAGACACCTTGTCTTTATGAATCCCCACTTGAATTTGTGTGTGTAATGTTCCTGACTTGGCTAGTCTAGGAAACGTTGCTAATGTGTGTGTAGGATCAAATGTTTACAACATATAAATGATCATACAAATAATAAACGTGACAAAGGACTGCAAAGTTTGTATTATGATATCTCTGTGGATTACAAAATGGCCGAATGCAGCGGAATAAAATGACAATACTCGACTAGATCAACAGACAAAGGATCTTAGCCAGAATACAAATAAGCAATTGTGGCTGAATAAAATAACAACACTCGGCTAAATCAAATGACAAAAGGATCTTAGCCGGAATACAAATAAGCAACTAAAAGATAATACCCGGAATATGGGAGCACTGCGGAATCAATGAAGAATGATGGAAGACCTGGATGATCTTCCCGGTGACTAGGGTGTGTCTTTCAACACCGAAATCAACCAACTGGTGTCTTCCTCCTAGAATACACTGAACTATCTCTCCTGATTTTCTCCTCAATGACAAGTCATAATCTGCATAATGATAAATTAGGTCGTTGACCCTTCCTTTATAGATTTCCAAAACCCTAAATCATGTTGAAACCCTAATTCACTGTTGACTTCCAAAACCCTAAATCACTGTTGAAACCCTAATTCACTGTTGACTTCTATTTTTAGCTCATAATGACTTAAAAGCGCTTTTAACCCTTTT
>ML780399.1:581385-611118 GCA_009831015.1 Picea engelmannii
TATGTGTGTGTGTGGGGGGGGGTGGGTTGGGGTGCACTGGTTTTTATAAGCAGAGCAAACATTCCCTTCTTTCTTGAATGTGGTGGTGACCTGGTATATAGATCCTGAAGGCCTTGGAGACCTCACAGTATCCCACAAATATTCCCTTCTTTCCTGAGGGTTCCAGCTTGTTTATTTTCTCTTTCGGTATATGTATAAATACTGGGCAGCCAAATATTTTGAGATGGCTTACCTCTGGCTTATTTCCGGTGAAAATCTCTTCCGGGGTCTTGAACCCAAGTGCACTATGGGACAATCAATTTTGCACATATACGACTATCATTGCTGCTTTTGCCCATCAACACATAGGAAGATCTTGATCGTGGATCATGGTCTTCATGGCTTCCATTATCATTCTGTTCTTTCTTTCAGCCACACTGTTTTGTTGAGGATTATAGTTCCCTCTTGATCCCAACATCTTTGCAGAATTTCACGAACCCTTTTGAGGTGTACTGATCCGGATTTATGTAGGAACACAATGAAATACAAAAATACACATAAACGCAGATATGCAGCGGAAATAAGACTTCATTTCATTAATAACAAATGACTGAAATATGCTTACAGACAGAATGGAAAAAAACTAGCTAGGGCGCTGGTAGCTTATCTCTGAGAAGAGATGTGGCTGCTACTCGCATCCGTGAGAATATGATTACAATGAGGCTCTAGAGGCCTTTTTACAATAGACGAGAATGCCAAAATTCATAGACAACCAAAAACCTAACCCTAGGAGATGAAGCGCCAAAAGTCATGTGGGCCCCGTTTGGGTAAGTTAGTACATCAACTTCCCGGGGTCGTAACTTTTGCATACGATCTCCGTTTTAGGCATGTGATAGCTCGTTGGAAAGGTATCGTCGAGGAGATTCATTTTGGGGGCTCAATCATGCCTTTGGCTATCATTGAGAACCTTGATCTCAAAAAAACTTCATTTAGTCCCTCAAAATGGTCCCGGAAGTTAAAACCTGCTAAAAATAGTAAATTGCCAAAATTGCCAGAAAACTGTTTTGAGCCAGTCGGAAAAGGTGGGTGGCCACCAATATCCACCTGGATCATGTACTCTCCTCCATTATCTGACATGAGTATCTTGATCTTTCTTTCAAAAAGATTCTCTATCAAGGATTTGAATTCCTTGAATTTGTTAAACACTTCATCTTTAGATTTCAAGATATACAACTAGGTCTTATGTGAATAATCATCAATAAATGATACATAATATACATACCCACTCATGGAGAATGATGGCCTTGGGCCACACGCATCTGAATGAATGAGTTCTAGGACTACTTCTGCTTTGTTGTTTCTCTTCAGAAAAGGGTTCTTAATGTTCTTCCCTTGTGCACATCCATTGCAGATGCCTTCATGGTCAACCTTGAGTTCTGGTAAACTTGTGACCACTTTGCATATGTATGGTAGCGCCTTGTAGTTAATGTGGGCTAATCTTCTATGCCAAAGTTCACATGGATTCTCAATGGCGTGGGTCATGGCAGCTTCTATGTGACCCTTTAGCTTATACAAGCCACCTTCTTATTTTCCAATGATGATTGCTTCTTTCAAGGTTTCTCCTTTAGTATGTTGGCTTCTGCAACCTTCACTATAGATTCCTCAGGGTTATTACCTGTGACCTGGAACAAGGTCAACAAAACAACAAGCAAGAGTAATATCCTTTTTATAATATAAGGCAATAGCATGAACAATCATCACAGTAGCTCCTTTAGAGCTATCACTTGTAAGTTGTCTGAAGCAAAAATTAAAGGTAAGGAATACAATACGAAAATGAGGTCAACACTCTCATAGTGTTGTGATCAAACATTCCTCCATGGCAACTTGGAACTAACACACGATATTCTTCCTAGAGGAGGTGTTAGTTTAAGAATTTACCTCTATATGCTCACATGCTATCAAGTATGATACTTTACAAAGATTGTTATCTCAACTATAGTCATCAACTTGTCATGTGTACCTTTGAATCTTATTAACTTGATTAATCAAACCTGGAGCCTTGTCCTCAGGCATGAGTGTTTGCTTTTCTTCCGAGTCTCCTTCACTCAAGATGACGAGTGCTTTCTTCAACCTATCTTCTGTACTGAGACTACGCTATCTTGACAGAAGGTTGGGTTAGAGGATAATATCTATGATCTCAACTTTTAATCCATCTAATACCTTGACTCAGATTTTGATCAAAGGTTAGAATGATGGTCATAGCTACAACATGAAACACTAATCAAAATATTGTCATAACAAATAGATGCATATCAAAATAATCACACCTGGGTTGCATCATTCCTTTGAATGTGTTGGATCTTGAGATCCTTTTGGATCTATGGCAAGAGATCCCTTCTCCTGCAAATACTCTTTAAGGTTTAACCATTTAAACATATGTGAGTACATACCTCTGATAGTATTTGCAGGTAGTGGCTCCATCTAGCAGCAGTGGTAATCATTACCAACTCTTAAAAAATTCAAGGGTGTTTGCAACTGGTGCTACGGCTACAACTGCAACTGATACTGTAACTGCAACTAGTTCTGAGACTGCAACTTAGGGTTTATGAGGAAACCCTAATTTTTCAAACTTCAAAATTTGAAATTCTGATCTAGGGGATAGATGCGCTGAGCTGAGGGGAGTAAGCTGGTGTAGGCAGATTTATGAAAATCCAACTTTTACCCCTCCAAACTTGATCTGTGGATTTCTAGACCGGTGCTTCTGGTTTTCTGGTACTTTTGGTACTCTGGTTTTCTGGTACTTTGTGAAACTAGGGTTTCACTTTCCGGGAGATCTAGCCATTGAAAAGGTATGCTGAAGGTGCCAAAATGATCCTTGAGGGAGGGAACACTTTTCTAGATGGTTTTAGGGCTAAAATACCTCACCAACAAAAATCCCTAATTTGCATGTACGACAACAGTGACGTTTTTCACTTTTCTCTTGTGAAAGATGTTCTCTTCAGCTTGGCTCTAATACCATGTTAATGTTTAATCCATTATTATAGTTCTTTGCATTTAAATGAGTAACAACAACATAAGATAAGATCACTGAGAAATACACAATCACAAGAGACACATCATTTATCTTGGGAAACCCTCACGGGACAAAAAACCCAACAAAACTTCCTTATTATAGATAGCCAATACAATGCCAAGAGATAACTCAAACAAGTATAGAAATTCCTCTCCTAAAGATGTGCCTCTCTCTCTCTCTCTTCTCCAGCTGCAGCTCTGAAACTTGTCTCTCAAATGAACAAGTGAGTGTGTGTCTAAGTGAGGCGCTAGCCTCCTTATTTATACAAGTCTGGCATGTGTGGAATTGTCTTTTCACTAGCAGGGCCAACTTCTTCTTTTGGGTGGTTATAACCACCTTTATTATATTCTAGGGCCTCTTTGATATATTCTGGGGATGACTTCTCTTTCTGCCTATTACAATTACATTATGACCAATCCGCAAAAGGGGATTTGGTCCTTTTACAATAGTCGACATGATCAATCCACAATGGGGATTGATCCGATGAATAATATATCAAATAATAATAAGAATACACTTTGCAGTTACATTATTTCAACAAGTTATAGGTTGATGTAATAGTGGTAGTGGCAGTGACAGAGACTATGGCAGTGACAGTAATAGAGATAGTGGTAGTGACAGTGAATGAGATAGTGACAGTGACAGTGGTAGAGATTGTGGTAGTGGCAATTGGTCTACACTTATATTTCAAGGCGATAGGACGAGGCAAGGATAAGTGGTTGTATCCACCTTTGGGTTTGAGCCAAAGAAGACATGGAGTTGTAGCCTCCTTCTGGTTGGAGCCAGAGAAATTAGAGATTTGTAGCTTCCTTCAGGTTAGATTCTGAGATAGGGGGTTGGAGCCTCCTTCCAGTTGTAGCTGGAGAATTGGGAAGTTGGTGCTTCCAATGAGTGTATTCTTTTGATATATAAGAAAATCATTGCGTGGTTTTCTCCCATTTGGGTTTCCACGTAAATTATGGTGTATTGTGTATCTGATGTGATATTGTTGATGTGATGTTGCTTATGATTATACTGTTTATGATATATTCAATGCTAATAATAAAATGTTGAACATGGTTAAAGAATACTTTCGTTAAAAGTAATAAAATTTCTCATTATTGATTCACCCCCCCTCTTAGTAATCCAACATCACTTCCTCAGTGGAGTTCCTTACGTCAGCCCAATGTTTCTCGGCATCAGGACATCAATACTTTTCACACTTCTCATCCACCAAAAAATCTCAAGGTTTGATATGTGTGATGATATGGACCATTGATCCTGATAGTGATCAACGGTCATGATTTCATTGTCTATAAGTCTAGGCTATGGGGTTTGGATTGTCGATCTGGAAACTTTATCCCTAATCTAATCTGAGTCATTGATCTCTTCTAGACATGAATTGGTTGTTTTTCCTTTAACTTCCTTTCACCATCTAAACCCCAATATATTGTCATTCATCGATCTAATTCTGGAATTGATGGTCAGATATGTTCTCGTCACCAGGCTGTCGGGTCTTTCACAACCTAGAACGCTTTATAACCTCCAATGTATGCAGTATTTTATAACGAGGACCATCGATTTGAATCTAGATCGAATGGTCATGATTCTCCGATTACGTGCATGAAGGAATTTTCTATGATATCAATCCATTGGCTCCTATTCATTTCTCACAATCTGATGGTTGTTATTCTTCAACACTTATAAAGGGTTTCAAACTCTGGTTTATTCTGCATATAGAACAAATTTCAAACTCTCAATCCAATTTCACGAAGTTCATAGGAACTTCGTCAATCTCGTTGATAGACTGATTGCTTTGGTTTCAATTCTCCCTATCATTTATGTGAGGGTTTACCCACGATTTCCTGAACTTGCAATTCACGAATTAAGAGAGATAACACACGCATACCTAATCTCCACAATGACATAGAGACACCAAATAAACACACAAAGATTATATTAATGAATTTGTACATAAATTTACACAAGGCCTTTCTCCTTCCAGGCCCAATTTACATTTAATTGGCCTATGTTCGGCCTGTTGGCCACACTCAGCCTCCTTAAACACACCTCACTACCTCTTTCTCACTTTGCCTCTACATACACATTTCTGATTGCCCGTAGGCTTACAATTTTAAGCATGGAAGCTCAACTTCCATCCCATCAAAAAATCCCTATGACAGTGCAACTAACAACCATAATAGCACTCTCATACTTTACAATTGTTAAGGATCAAATGGAATCAAATCCTCCATACTTAGGATAATCTACATAAACTCAACTGATTTTTCAATTGAGCTATTACAGTTCAAATAGGGAAAAAACAAACCCTATCCTTCTAGAATCCCACTAAAACATAAATTAAATTAATTTGGAGTTTAGGGAACCCACTCCCTTAGTAAATGTAAAACCCCTAGGTCAAATCAACAAGGTTGATTTTGGAGGTGAAATTCTCTTGCATCTGACTCCCAAGGTTAAAAAATTTCACGATCTCCTGATCATGTGTTCAATTATTTCATTCCCTTTGATCTCAGTGTTGAAATTGTCACATGTTTTGTTGCATGTTGTCTTCATTGTTATCCCCCATCTTCCTAGATCCAAAATCTTATGTTGTTGTTGTATTGTTGTTGTTTTATTGGTGTTGTCTTCAATTCTTCAGGCCTCCAAATTTATGCTGCAATTGTTCACTTTCCTTGTTGATGCAAACTTGTACAGACAACTATACTCTACGATTGACTATCATTCTTACTTGGGTATGCTTCCTCTTAGGTACTTTTATCATCAATATCCATATCTAGCTTTGTCTTTTGTTGCCTCTATCCTTCATATGGACTCCACACATCTATTTCCACCTCCTTGGTCTTCATTTCTTTGATGTCATCGGGTCCATGGGGATACTCTTCAAAGTATGTAATTTCTTCTTCTCTTGATGCCTCAAATCCTTTATTTATATCAGGTATCATTGAATACTTTGTCCTTGCAACAACTATGCAGTCTTCATTAATCCTTGGATTGATCAACCACTCTTCCAATAGCCTTAGTTCTTCTTCATAATTTCTCAACATTATCTTTGAATGTTACTTTTCGATTCCTTCATTTTCTTAGTGGTTGTCTTCATAACTTGCATACACACACTAATTATTAATTTAAAATCCATGAGACTTTTGGGTCTCATTTGGCATCATCTTCTTGTGTTGGTATGAGCACTTCATAAGACTGTCATCATCTGCTTCCTCATTTACAAGTTGTGTATAGTCTTCTCCATGACTATTTTTATGAGATAACAATATCTTGTCTTTCTTCATAACATAATTCTAACTCTTTTCTATGACTTTAGAAATCATACCTCTGCCTTCAACAATCTTTATGAAAGTTCCAATTGATTGTCTAGCTTCATCCTCTACACAATCTGTAAACACACACAAATCATTAGTTTTAAAATCATGAGATTCCATGGTCTCATTTGATTCCTTTGATGTCATCCCCACGTGATTTTCTGAATTTTCTTAACAGTTCATGAGAATTTCAACAGGTCTCCCTTCAACATCTCCATAGTCATCTTCTCCAAGGAATGATCCTTGCTCTAGTTCACATAAGTGAACTCCTTCTTCCACCATTGTCCTCTGTCTAAAATCAGCTACACTGAGTTTCTCTTCCTTCAATGAAGCATTAAACATCTGCATCAATTTCTTCATAGACAAATTCACAATAGGCCACTTGATCTTCTTCTTCACATTCCATCCCCATCTCTGATCTTGATATCTTTTCTGTAGCAGCTTCAAAATTATACCGATTGTTTCCTTTACCTTAGTAAATTCTATGTCAAACTCCTCTTGGTTCATCTTTCTGCCAACTGCTTTGGCATCCACTCTCCTCTTTCTATATCTTTTCTTTGAATCTCTGTCATGACCATCAACAGTCATCTCCATATTTTCCCTTGTGAACTTCTCCTAGTTCACTGTGAGTTGCATCAACTCTTCTCTATAGAAAGTCTCTATGTATTGCCACTCAATACCTCATCAATCTTTACCTGAGCCTAACCTCCTAGTATTTTTTTGGTTCTCTCCTCTGGAACCTCCTGAGTACTCCTTCTCTTCTTTGGCTTCTGCACCTACTCACACTTTTCTAAGAAGTTTACTTGTCCTCCTCACTTCCAATTCTCTTCTAGAAGTATTTACAACATCCTTTGTTGCAAGGTTCTACCACTAGCTTCTTCACCTGAGAGCCTCACTTACTTCCTCTCCCTCTATCACAACTCTATTGGTTGCAATGGTTGCTACCATTCCTTCTTCAGCTACCTGCAAACATAACATGTTTTTACCAGTTTGTATAATAAGATATTAAACCAATACCTGTAAGATCTGTTCGGATATATTGTTTCTTCAATATCTTCTCCCAATTCTGCTTCATGGTTGGAATGGTCTCAAATCTGCAATAATTCACTTAAGGAAATCTAATTCCTTTTTTTGTTTGTCTCCAAAATTATGTTCAAGTTCTCTTCTACTAAACTTTGTCTCTTGCTCTATATCCCTTACAGATATCCAAAGATCATTTACTTTCTCTGATACCAATCGATAGTGACACACCATGCCGATTACCCACAGGTGTAGAGTTATAAGTAACTCTGTTGCAGCTTCAAGCTCAAGCTGCTCTCAATTCTTTATACAGGCCCAAAAATTATCTACTTGAACAGAGGTTGAAATGCTCTATTCTCACACCAGTCTCTTTTGGTTCTTATCTACATTGCTCAAACCCAGGTTCTTATCCTCCTCATGACCAACTATTAAAACCTTGCACTAAAATCCCAAGCGCCTTTCTCATCTGGATCTAGGCCCCTTTTTTCCACGTGACCATTGTTGGTGACTTGGTGCTTAATCCTTGGTACTAATACTCCTCGTGACCAATGGTTGTGACCAGGTGCCTATCTTTTCCAAACCATGCGCTAGAACCTTGTGCTTATACTCTTAGCACTTTTTCTATGCGCATTCAATATTGGTCATAGATATCCTCTTTTGATTGATGGTTGGATCTACACCTCTGCTCCACCATTCATAATGGATCACTGATGATACTTTTGTGATCAATGGTCACAATACTCTTGCCATGTGTTGTTTCTTGTATGTATGTCTTTACGTCATCCTGATGTATCTCAGTCTCGAGATATCAGAACTTTTATACTCTCCAATGTACATAAACTTGTCGAGGTCCAATATCCGAATAATATGGATCGTTGATATTGCTAGTGATCAATGGTCACAATCTTCACATCCATGTTGTACAACTACCAGTACGCACTTTGGGCTTGCCAACGTGGACCTTCCAGGTGTCACCTCATTTTGATGGCTTTCACATGCACCATATGCCAAATGGACTTTAACACATGTTATCTTCTGTATGGACCATGTGTCACTTCCTCATTGGAGTTCCTCACGTCAGCTTAACGTTTCTCGTCATCGAGACTTTTCACACTTCTCATCAACCAAAAAATCCCAAGGTTTGAGATGCGCGATGATATGGACTGTTGATCCTTCTAGAGATCAACGATGACAATTTCACCATCTATAAGTCTAGGGTATGAAGTTTGGACCGTCGATCTGAAAACTTTATCGCAGATCTAATCTGAGTCATTGATCTCTTCTAGACATGGATTGGTCATCTTTCCTTTAACTTCCTTGCACCTTCTAAACCCCAATATACTATCGTTGTCAATATGAATTTGGATTTGACGGTCAGATGTTCTCGTCACTGGACTATCGAGACTTTTGCAGCCTCAAATTCCTTATAACCTTTGACGCCCATGGTCCACTATAACAAGGACCGTCGATCTGAATCTGGATCAAATGTTCACGATTCTCCGGTTACGTGCAGTGAGGACTTTTCTATGATCTTGATCCAATGGCTCATATTCATCGTTGGAAATCTGACGTTTGTTAGTCTTCGACACTTATAAATGGATTTGAACCCTAGTTTATTCTGCATACAAAAAAAATTTCAAACTCTCAATCCAATTTCACGAAGTTCATAGGAACTTTGTCAATCTCGTCAACATACTTGTTGCTTCAATTTCAATTCTCCCTATATTTTATGCAAGGGTTTACCCACGATTTCCTGAACCTGCAATTCATGAATTAAGAGATATAACACACATGGGCCTGACCTCCATAATGACATGGAGATGTCAAATAAACACACACAGATTCTATTAATGAATATGTACATAAATTTACACAAGGCCTTTCACCTTCTAGTCATGATTTACATTGAATTGGTCTCTGTTCGGCCTACTCACCACACTTGGCATCTTTATACACACCTCTACCTCTTTCTCACTATGTCTCTACATAGACACCTCTGATTGTGCATAGGCTTACAATTTTAAGCATGGAAATTCAACTTACAACCCATCAAAAAATCCCTAAGATTGTGCAACTAACAAGCATAATAGCACTCTCATACTTTACAGTTGATAAGGATCAAATGGAATCAAATCCTCCATACTTGAGATAATCTACATAAACTCAACTAATTTCTCAATCAAATTATTACATTTTAATAGGGAAAAAACAAACCCTATCCTTCTAGAATCCCACTAAAACATGAAAAATTACATTAATTTGGAGTTTAGGGAAGCCACTCCCTTAGTAACTGTAAAGACCCCTAAATCAAATAAACAAAGTTGATTTTGGAGGTGAAATGTTAATACATCATCACAAGAATTAGACTTGAAATAATATTTTTCTTTGTATTATATTAGAGATTCATGTTTTTTTAATATGTCAATATCAACTAAACTTTTTATGCCACAAGTAGTTATGTTAATGATAATGATAATTTAAAATAATAAGATGGTCCTCGTTTGACATAATCAATATAAAATAAAATGAAAATAAGTAGATGAATCCATATAAGTTTCACAACTACTTTACTAGTGAAATGCATGATGTGGGGAGAGAGTGGCTAAGGACTTTATACGAATGTATGTTAGAAATATGTTTTTCTTATTCCAATATTAATATTTCACACTTCATACTTAATTATAAAGCAATTAAATATAGTTAGTGGCTAACAATATTCTCCTCATTACTAAACCCAAATAAAGGAAAATGCCACCTCTACAAAGTGAAGCCTTAGTGGCTAATTTCCTCGGCTGTCATCCCTATTTGTATTGTATTTGATATACATTCAGTATTAAAACATCAATCATCTTAAATATACATATAATTTTAATTTTCTTTTAACTTATACATCCCCATGTCGACAATATACAAACTCTCAACAACTTGTTTCTAGTCATGTGAATTTCAAATAAAACAACAATTATACACTAGATACATTGAAATGCTTAGAATACTTGTCTTTAGAATGTTAATATAACATTCTAAAATGCTTAGAATACTTGTCTTTAGAATGTTAATATATTATCGTATAACATGTTATTCTAAAATCTTAATCTTTTATGTATTAAGAAATGAGCAGATTTAAAAAATTAAGATGTAAATCTTAAATTAAAATATACTTTGAAAATTATGATTGTCTTTTCACTTGGATCGGTACATGAAAATGTTTGATATGGTTTATCTAATAACATTAAATTTTTTGGAACTCTTTAAAAATGATGATTAATACTATTGTAAATTATTTTTTATTATGGAATATAAATTAATTTTTTATTATAAAATAAAATAATAATTGATTGATTTGTTTTTACTATAAAATATATGTTGAAAATATTTTTCCTTATTTATTTTTAATTTGATAAAATAACAAATTATGAATAAAATATTTTTTTCATATTTTTTAATTATAATTTAAAAGAACAATTTTTTTAATATTTAAAAAATCTATATATTATTTTGTTTACAATATTGGGATAACCTTAAACTTAAATATTTAGTGTTTTATATAAAAAAAAAATTATAAATTATATTTTAAATCTAATTTACGATATATACCTGAAAAATAATGCAATTTATTATGTCAATGCAGTTAAGTAATATACTTAAAATATATTAAATTTAAAATCTTATTTTATTTATATTTTCAATGCAATTAAGTAATATACTAAAAATATATTAAATTGAAAATCTTATTTTATTAGTCCCTGTCGTAGGCATAGAGGGACTATAGCGATCGATAAATCGTTGATCTGGTATTAGATTGTGCATTGACCAGAAATATTTCCATATTGTCTATTGTTGGAACAAGGGAAGTGAAAACATCGATTTTTATATAATAAAAAGTATCATGTTTGTCAAGATCTGATTGGACAAAGGATTGGAGGTCTTATTGCCGCCTTCACTATTCTCAATGTGAAATATGTTGGCATATCCAAAGTATTTGGTAGTATATGGTCTTTTTGAATCATATATTTTATTATGCATTGGTCGAAGGTGGATTAATGCTAGCATTAGTTCAAATGTTTCCCTTAGCATTTCTGTTGGGTAGAATACATTCTCTACCAAATTACTATGGGTGATTTTTGCTTTATTGCTGCGTGCTTCGAGAGAAAAGGCCTACCATGCTGCATATTTTCTTAAATGCTTGCACAGGCCTACGCCCTTCGACGGTCCTGACAGTCTTAACAGTTTACCTAACAGCTCTGCCAGTCTTAAATGTTTATTATATAGATGTGTTGCGACACAATTTTGTTCATGGTCAGCATCACTGCTCGAGTGGTCGATCCTTGTTTGCTACTTCGTTCCATGATTCTGTTTCTTGTTTGATTCAACTTTGCAAAGTTGAGGTCCTGCACTTGCAGTTCAAGCTCTTCGTGGTTGTTCACTGGTCTGTTGTTCTTCAACTTTGCAAGTTGTTGGACCTGTTGTTATGGTTTGAAAATTTTGGGGCTGAGCTCTTGTCATCCTTTGTTGACGGGTAAGTTTCCCCATTGTTGTTGTTTTTCAATGATGGGAGTTCCTGACTCCAAATTCTGTTGCAGACCATCTTTGTCTGTGCTCTTAGTTTCTGTTCCTGGAAACCATGTGTCTTCATATGTGGGTTGTCGTGGCCATAGATTTTCCGAAAATTGCAATGCAGAGGGCTTTACGAAAAATAGTTGGGAGCTATCAAAAGAGGGAACCATTGAGTGGGGTGTAGACGTAGGGTATGCTTTTATTCTGTGGGTCGGAAAACTGCGTCTACCTGTTCTCTTTCTGCTGAGTAAAGTTATGGTTTTATTTATTTGCATTCTTTCTCCTGTTTGGTTCAGTTTCCAGTGTCGATATATTTTCTTCTCGTCTGCTATGGGGACTAGGGGGGATTCAAGTTGAGAAGAATAAGTTTGAAAGATACATAAGGGGATTGGTACCCTATTTTGATTTCCTTTTTTATTTTGCTACCTCTTATTTTTTTCCCCTTCTTTTCTTTGTTTTCATAGAAACTGAAAGCATGTAGCAAATAGCTTGAAAATGACAGTTGAAGAGATGAAAGAAGTAATAGATTTTGAGTCGTATGAAATAGATACACAGTCCATTATACATGACAACATTGACATGGTTTTGCATAGAAATGGGCTTTTTAGATTGGATGCATTCTTGTATACTATTGGGGATTGCCTTTTCAATACATTCTAGGTTCTATTGCATTTCCGCTATTCATCGACCGAACTGCACAATGGATTGATAGATTATTTCTTGACCTATTTTAAAAATGGCAATGTTGAGGCTTTGCAGTCCTATGAATACGAGCTGGAATCTGATTTTCTTCGGCAATTGCATAGAATGCATGATGTCGCTACGTATTTTTCAAAGATGTGGTTGTCTGCATCTCGAGTTCTGCTTGCACATGAGAGGGGACTTTGGGGAGATACATTTTTTATATGGTGGTTGTCTAACTGGCTGAATATATCAGTTGGCATATGGTCATTGAGAAGAAAAACAAGATATATATTATTCAACAAAACTGCATCTGACAATCCATATTGCATCTTGTTCCATGATGCCAATGCCCTCAGTGGCCATTATGAACCACTGTTGTACAGAAAAATGTCCATATGCAATATAGAAGGTCCTCGTATTTACTTTTTCGTTATTTGCAAAGACCTTCAATCGCAATGGAAACAAATTTTGCATGGCATAGATTGCCATGGTTTACAACTGGCAATAAATGTTGTCTCTAGCTGTGGAGATAGTTTGTTCAATGCAATTTGTTGTTTGGTGGTAGTGGGGTTTGATGTTCAGTCGCTGCGGTTTTACATTGTACAGTCCTTTTGCAATGCAATTATAGGCAGCAACCAACAAGCTTTTAGGTGCTTGCATCAACACCTTTGCCCATATCTCATAGAAAATATGCCGACAGTTGGAAGTTTGCAGGAATACCTTGTGAACATGGCGCTTCCATATGAAAAAGGGAATATGGAGGGTTGCAAATTCTGTTTGCAATGGTTGTCTATGATATTCAGGGTGAATATCCAGGTGTGGTCGCCCTTGCCATATGGCACTGTCCATTCCTGGGTTACTGATTCAAATTACGATCGAACAATTGACATCCTCTCGTTGAAAACAGATACAACACATATCCATTATGAATGTTTTCTTGGACATATCGGTAGTTCAGGGTTGATTGTCCATGCCACCCAAATGGCATCGAATCTGCATAGGCGTGGAATGCGTTTTAGTGAAAATGAAACTCCTCCTGGTTGCGATATGGGCAGACAGGGCTTGAACAAAAAAGACATGTGTAAAATTCATGACAGTTGCGATGAGGCCATAGAGGGCTTAAATGAAAAATGTAGAGTAAGTTATCACAATTTGAAAAAAAAATTTCGTCAAATTCGTCCGACTTGTGATAAGGCCATAGAGGCCTTGAACAAAAAACGTAAAGTAGTTTCTTAGAAGCTGGGTGAGAGTGAAATTCATCCCAATTGCCACTAGCTCATCCTGCCCTTGGGCAAGAAACATAGAGTAAGTTACCACAACTTGAAAAAGGTCATGCGCGAGAGAAAAAATTACATTACTACATTTCCTTTTAGAGAGAAACACATATCACAATGTAAAGAAATTTGTTCGTGTAGAATAGAACATAAATAGGTGCGATCACATATCCCAGAATGGTCATGCAACTGTGCCAGTTCGTGGTCTACAAGCAACACCATACAATAGTAGCAATGAAAACCAGGAAATAGTTTATACCCATACTTCCCTGCGAAAGAAAAATGCAAGACAAACCTACATGAAACAAATGAAAGACACTCCTTCCATTGCATATGCAATTTGTGAACAATTAATTTTTCAAAAAACAGTAAGTCTTTCACGCCTGATTTGCAAGTAGAATGCCTTCGCTTGACAGTGCATGACAAACCATTTTCCAGTGGGAAAGTTTTTCTTCCATGGAAACGATCGCTTGAAAATGGAAAATTGCCACAGTTTGCAACCCTTGACTGAATAAGATGTAATACACCACTAGCAGATGTAAGTGCACTTATGGGACTTGAGGAGACACTTGTGTCTCTACGAATTGCATTTGCTCAAATCAGACCTTGGGGCTATAAATGACCCCAGATGGGCTTAACAGGATCAATTATTAATGTGTCTGTTTATCTAGATGTTGTGAAAAAAGCGTTGCCATAATTCATTAACAATACAATTACAATTGTTGTGGCTCTGAAAATATGCTTGTGATACAAAAATGCCTATCAGACAGACAAAGTGTGTGTGCATTTTGTTATGAAAACATTAAAGGAATTATGTCCCAGGGCCCTGTACAAAGCAGAGAACATTTGTATAGCACTGTACAAAGCAGAGAACATTTGTATAAATGGCAACTGGAACAATGTTCTCGTAAAAGAACATGGCAACTCTGCAGACACTCTTGAAAATCCTAGTGATTTTGATACAAGTGATGAATCGGAGAATGAAACACCTGCTGAAACATTGGTGCATGGATTCATTGATTCATAGTGCATTCATGACTTGCAAGACAAAATTGTCGAAATTGCACCTTCCGAGGGGCAGTGACCACTTGGAATATTCAAGGACAAATTCGCTGAGGAAATGAACTTTCCAACACTCTTCTATGGAGATCCACGTGGCATTGATATTACAGAATGATTCAGTTATCATAAAATAGTCCGATGGGAGTTGCTACATTCAAGTGGTTACTTCTCCTGTCACATAACAATTTTTTTTTCAAAACAATGCACATAATAATAGAGCAAGTTTTGTCGTGCATGTGGGTCCGAATAAGAAAAGGCTGGTTAAAAGGAAGAAAGTTGTTGGCCAAGGATGTGAAGTACAAAGTAAACCTAGAAAAAATTTTGAAATTTGATATTGGATACATAGATATCAAAAACATCCGCACCTCTCCTGACTATTTGCAACAAAACAAAAAAAATATTTTTGCAATGATCTGGCAATTGGGCCCGCCAACATTTTTTGTCACATTTACAAGTGCAGAGCATTATTGGGATCCATTGGTGGTTGTCGTATCTAACCTTCATAGGAACAGGAAACGTAAAAAAGAAACCGATACACTGGAAAACAACGACATTGACTACCTCATAAGAAAAGACTTGGTGACATGTACTCACTACTATAGACATAGAATAAATGCTTTGAGACAATTAATATGCCATGATGAAATGTTTTTCAGAAAAATATCGGACTACTTTTTTGTGAATGAATTCCAGAATAGGGGAAATGAACATGACCACACACTGTTGTGGATAGAGGGTGCACCTGTCTATGGAGCTGATAACAATTCAGAGATCGAAAATTTTGTGGATAAATACATAACATGCAACACAGATCATTTGGATCCAGAACTTGCGAAAGTCCATAGACATTACCATACAAGAAGTTGTAGAAAACGAAAAAAATCGCATTGCAGATACAACTTTCCCGTGCCGCCAATGAGAGCTACAAGAATCATGGTGCCAATTAGTTTAGAGGACAATGTTGTTGTTGAGAAATCTAAATCCTTGTTCGCATTTCTAGAACAAGGAGGATTTGATGAAATGATGATCTTTGATGCCTTCTTGACAGAGGTAAATCTATCAGAAGATGAGTACATCCGAGCCATACAATGTATGCTTAGGCAACCAACACTTTTCCTTAAATGAAAACTCTCCCATATTTGGAACAACAGTTTCTCCAAGGACATGCCAGTTATGTGGAAAGAAAATATAGATGTGCAGTACGTGTTGAATGCATATGCTGCAACATCGTACTGTACCTTGTATATGACAAAGATTGAAAAATCTATGGCAAGTGCATTTAGAAGAATACGCAAAGAACATGAAAGAAGTCATATTGATGCCATACAAATGATACACACACTTGGAAATACATTTTTTAATCTTCAAAAAATGTTTTCTCAACAAGCAGTTCACATTGTACTTTTCTTGCCCCTCACTTGTAGTTCAAGAAAATGTGTCTTCATAAACACATCTCCACTTGAAAAACACACATTTGTGCTTAAACCACTGGTTTTGCTGCAACAAGAGCCTGATCATTCAGAGGACTTGGAATGTCACTCTATTATTGATTATTACGTCCAACGTCCATCTCCTATTAGGCATATCTGCTTAGCAGAATTCGTATCACATTAAAAAAAAATGGTGCATATCAAAAAGAAAAAAACCCTCTGTGATACAGTTTGTCAAATACAATAAACATTGTGGCTATGAAAACTATTGTAGAGAAAAACTGTTGTTGTACGTTTCGTTCGATGAAAACGAAGACACATTCATACATAACTTCTCTACATGGGAGGTTATGTATGTTGCGTCTGAGAGTATAGTGCACATCAATGGAGCTAGATTTACCTACAATGTTAATCCAACATGGGGCGATCTAGAAGTTGCACTTAATGACCTAGAAAACCCTGGTGATCATGATGAGACATTCAGAAACCCAAAAGAAACCACAACTCCTTCTGAGTCCTATGACTTACAAGCGGATTTGCCTCGTCCTCCAGCGGCTAGAAGTGGAAAACATATCAATCTTGGTTTTCAAGTTAGAAAACATCCTTTCCTAATTGAAAATAATGAATACCACAGAATAAGACATCTGTTGAATCGTGAACAACACATAATTCTAAAGGACATTGCTCTTAAAAAATGATTGGACATGAACAGTCATGTGAACGTGTTCCTTACAGGTGGAGTAGGAACAGGCAAGACATTCACAGCGAAATCATTGTTCCAAATGCTTATACGAATCTATGATTCAAACAATTCCTCTGATCCTATGAAACCAAAGGGCCGAATAGTTGCATACACAGGAAAAGCTGCATACAATGTTGGTGGAACAACAGTCCACTCTGAATTTTTAATGCATTTTAACAAGTCACAATTTCTTCCACTTAGCAAGGAAATGTTGGATACATTATCTAAGCTTTATGAGGAGCTCCAACTTGTCTTTATAGATGAAGCATCTTTGATTGGGAGTCGGTTCTTGTATTCCATTGACAGCCAACTAAGAAGCATAAAACATGTGCAGACGAAATACTTTGGAAACATTGACATGATATTATGTGGGGATCTTTACCAGGCACAACCCATCCAAGATTCTTTGATATTTGAACAACCTACCTTTAACATGGAAACAGTCACCCATGAATTATGGAGAGACAATATTAAATGCTTTGAGTTGCATACTACAATGCGCCAGGCAGATGAAACATTCATTGCAATTCTGAATAGAATGTGCACAAACAACCAAACATATGATGACTTGACCTATATCAATTTGAGGTGCTTACGACCTGCACCAACAGACCCAACGTTCCCTTAACTGTCCTATAGAAATAAGGATGTTGCGAATCATAACAGCTACATGCTGTCGCTCATGCCTGGCGATGATATCATCATCAATCCGATTAACCTGAAAGAAGACAACCACGGAAATGTGCCATGTCATGAACATTCAGTCACTTTACCTTTGGAGCTTGTCCTCAAATTACAAATGCTGGTTGAAATATATGCCTGCAAATATGATTCACAGGATGGCTTGGTGAATGGTGCAGATGGAGTACTAAAAGGCTATACGAAGACAAAAAAAGTGGATGTCATTTGGATTAAGTTCCATGAACCGCATATAGGCAAGCGACAAGCAAGCAAGTTGTCTTATCTATATAATTCAAACACCGGAAGCGATTGGACACGTATTTTGCGAATATCGAATCCAGTATCGACATCAGCAAAGATAGGTCCACTGAATAATCGAAAAAAAATTATGATTAAACTTGCATGTTCACGTACAGTTCACAGATCACAAGGACTAACACTTGATAATGTTGCATTTCAGCCTATTGGAATTCACATACATGGACTTGTATACACAACATTGTCCCGTGTCAGAAGCATAGACTCCTTGTATTTACTAAGTCCTCACACAAAAGATAACTTCAAAGTGAAACAAAAAGTTGATATTGGAATGGAACGACTCAGGACCACCGCAAAATGGCAACTGCATTATGATTACCAATCCATACAAACAAATTCATCTCTATCAATTCTCTCGCTTAACACACGCAGCTTAAATGCACACATGGATGATATATTAAATGACTATGATATAATGCAATTCGATATTCTGTGCTTGCAAGAAACACACATGGAATTATGCATGCAGAACAAACAATTCCGAAATCAAAGTTGCATATCAAGTTACATTACACATGGGGTGATGATACTGGTGAAAAAATATGTACCAATTTTGAACCATATACATATCGAAGAAAAGAATGTTGAACTGGTGCTAGAAAAAAAAATTTCCCATGAAACAGAAGTTGCAACACTGAATCTGTATGTTGCTCCCCATGCAACATTTTCCAACATAGTGCATGTTATTTCCAATGCATTGGGCCATTTCCATCTGAACGAACCCATTGTACTTGTAGGAGACTTCAATATTGACATGCTACAAAATGCTGGCAGAACAAAAGAATTGGAAAACTACATGCGCAAATACAGTCTCCACTTTCTTTTGAATAACACATGCCATCTGCAAAATGCACTTATTGACCATGTTTGGTCCAATGTGCCCATTCCTCAATACAGTATGTTTGTCTTAGACACATATTGGTCTGATCACGATACAATTGGTATTGCACTTGAATTATGACATATACATCAAACTTATTGCAAACTCATATTTCTATGTTTCAAAGCATATATGTATCTGATTTCTACACATATCGTTATGGTGAGCATACAGACGGTGTTCTACTCGAATTATAAAATATACATTGTGCAAAAAAAAAAAAAAGGTACATCCTCCCTAAAACTATTTGTGACTCTATTCATCTTATTCTATTTTTTTTGTATATGTACATAGTAGTTTCCTTTTTCTTAACATCTGAACTTATGTTCATATCCCTTTTGTTTTGTACTTTTGTTGATAGAAATAGACATGAAAACTAGATGACGCAAAGAACTCCTACCCAGAGATGTAGACGAATCCATGCAAAGGTGCATTATTTTTCTGCCCGTGTTCCATAGTAAACAGTTTTTCGTTTACTTTCTCTCTATTTGTCAAACTTGTTTGCAACTATGTTTTTTTTTTTTTTTTGCGCCTAGAGACCGCTACCCTACACATCCGCCATCCAATAGAAATGCAATGTTGAGCCAATCAGCCCACACATCCACTTGTCAATTTGTATATCGCCCAACTATGAGTGTTATTTGCAGGACACAGAACATTAGAGGCATAATGTACAACCCACAAGTGCGTGATCCAAATAAGTGGCTAAGTATGGAATAAGGGATCTGTGCATATTTGGTATGTAGTGCTCGTTTTTGGGAGCTCGCCAGCCCTAGAGTCTGTCAATTTGTATATCGTGGAAATCAGTAGAAGTAGAATGTTCAACCGACCATCTCCCAAATCCGCTTGTCAATTGACAAATACCAGCTCCCAAATCTGCTTGTCAATTGACAAATGTTGAGCTGGCCAACCCACAAATCTGCTTGTCAATTTATTATCATAAGTTATTTGTAAGGCACTGAACAATAGAGGCTCATTTTTAACCCCGCCAACCCAAGAACCCGCGATCCATAAACAATACGTGGTCTGTAAAGTCTCAGCCACCCCGCAATTCCGCTTGTCAATTTGTATATTGCGGAACTGTATGTGCTATTTGTAGAACACAGAACAATAGAGGCCTATTTTTTGACCCCTCCCGCCCGAGAACCCGCAAGTATGGAATGCGATATCGGTACATGGTCTATAAAATCTCATGTCCATACTTTATAAAGGTACATATTTAATTTTGCCTCGTTTCCACACACATTGATCTGGTAACCACAGAGTTGGTGTTGCACATGAATTATGAAATATGCACTGGTAGTCGAACGAAGCCCTTTGCTTTGCTTAGGCAATTTTGAGCCCGCTAGCTTGAGAACCCAATTTATATATGGCGGAAATCAGCCCAATGTACAGTCCGCAAGTCCGCGATCCAAATAAGTGCCTAAGTATGGAATAAGGGATCTGTGCATATTTCGTATGTATTGCTCGTTTCTGGGAGCCCGCCAGCCCTGGAGTGGAATTTTGAGCCAACCAACCCGCAAATTCGCTTGTTAATTTATTATCATAAGCTATTTGTAAGGCACCGAACAATAGAGCCCCATTTTTTACCCCACCAGCCTAAGAACCCGCAATCCAGAAACTATGGATGGTCTATAAAATGTTAGCCACCCCGCAAGTCTACTTGAATATTTGTATATCACAGAACTGTGTGTGCTATTTGTAGAACACCGAACAATAGAGGCCTTTTTTTGAGCTCACCTGCCTGAGAACCCGCGATCCCGAAAGTGGCCAAGTATGGAATGCCATATCCATACATTCTCTATAAAATGTCATGTCCATACTTTATGAAGGTACATTTTTAGTTTTGCCTCGTTTCTACACAGACTGATCTAGTAACCACATAGTTGGTGTTGCACATGAATTATGAAATATGCACTGGGAGTCGGACCCAACCCTTTGGTTTACTTAGATGAACAATTTCGACTCATGCAGTTTCAGTATTGGACACTCAACAGTTTCACCATGCACTTTCAGACTTGGCTATTCCTTCCTTGGTTGCTCTTCTTCGTGCCCGTCACCTTCGCACGTGTGCATAATAAGAAATAGTGTTTATATATATATATATTATTTCTAAATATTTAATGCTAACATGTCATTGTGTAGGCACCGTCTAAGCTATCATTAATGCGCACAAGGCTCGAGAAGTTTTGCCATCAATGCAATTTTTGCGAAGGCTTTTCTTATCCCTTCTCACTCTTAATTTCAAATGCCATGGAATGTCATTCGTATGCCGCAATCTTGCTTCCTTCACAAAACCTCCAATCTCTTCCCAATCTTAATTTCAAATACCATGGACTGTCATTCGCACACCGTCATCTTGGTTCGTTCACAAAACCTCCAATCCTTAAATGTTCTTAGCCATTACCGCCACCTTCTCACTTCTAAGTATGAAATAATTAATCTTTACTTCTAACAGGTCACCATACAACACACATAGATATTGTCATTAATGGGGAGATTTTCCATTCGCATGCATTGAAGCAATTTTTCCGGGGGGTTATATTGTCCCCTCCATTTCTTCATTTCAAGCAACGTCTGGAGCAAACCAATGTTTCCATTAACTACTGGCAGCAACTCCACAGCAGTTCTGTAGAGACACAGTGAACATCTTCCTCATGAGCTTCCCGTGCAGAAGAAGGGAAAAAGAATTGTAGGGGAGCCGGAGCAGCCCAGATTTACAGTGAAAACATGGATCTTGACGCTAATCTAGAAAGCATATTATGCAACCTTGGTCAGTCTAGAGACACAATTCAGCATGCCTTCTCAATGGACATGTTTGATACCGAATTTTTTTACGAAGATGAATCCTTCATATTCCAGAGTGTTGTTTTTGAAACCGAATCAAAAAAATTAATCATTGAAAAAAGAGATGTAAAAAATAAGAAAAGAAAACATCGTTCAGAAGTTGACCTTACCAATATGTAGGCGTCCAAAATCTCTCAACTTCACATGTAAATCGAAGATGCTCTTCATGATTCTGTTGGAGTCATTGAACCCGAAAATGCCAGACTAAAGAACCGGATTAAGGAATTAGAGGAAGCTTTGTTTCCTATTCCATTGCTTGGCAGTTCTTTGGAAATAGCCATGCCTGCGACTGCGTGCACCCTTGGAACAAATATAAAAGGGTCCTCCAGCTTCCTCGCATCCTGTAGAGGATATGTGGAGAAAAATATCAACGAAAGAATGGAATTGATTACTAAGGCCTAGGAAACATCACAGAATATGGATTCCCTAGGGAGCAGAGTACATAACTTGCTCCTACTTCTACAAATGGATTTAAAAAATGAAGAAACTTTCTATGTGCACATGGTCATCCCTTTTTCCTTTCATGTCAACAACATGCCAGATACGAGAAGAAGACAACATGATCTCCCGTCCAATAAACAACTCACTCAATTAGAAGCATGCTGGAAAGAGAAAGTGAAGAACCTGTATCTCATCGTCCAATCATGTGAGCAAGCAATATCAAAGAAAGAAACATTACTCACAAAGATCACTAGAATAGACTTAGCAAGAAATACAAATGGCTTCCAGGACCCGAGCTTAATCCTCAACTCGCTGGCATTAACCAAGCAAGATTTCGATAAAGAAGTTGATAATTTGAAGGCCTTGTCTTTAGAAAAGTTTTACAGGATTCTTGAATATCATGAAGAAGAGGTGGACAACTATCTAGTTCGATATTCGGTACAGAATGGAGATATTCATGAAGCTCTGTGTAAACTTTCAATTGATCCAAGCGAATTAGAAACTGAATTTTTCAGCATTAAAATCCTCAATGACATCAACGTCGCCCCCTTGAGAAGCTATATTGAAGAGAACTTGAAGTGGGTCACTGACGAAATCCAATAGGGAAATTCATAAATCCTCTGTCTATTAATCCAGATATCCAAGCAAGCCGCCCACAAAAACCAACAGGGAAAGGCATGACCAAGAAAACACCAAAATTACTTATACGTACCATCCCTGTAAGTGTATAGTGATAGTCATTTATTTATCAATCTAGTTATTCCAAGTTTTCTGAGTAGAAATTTATAGCCAAAAATTGATCTTCCCATTTCTACTTTTCAATTATTACATTCTACCATGTCTGACTTCTTTCCACAGTCCTATTTCTTGTACATATTTCTGTTATGGTCCCCAGGAGCCCCAATCCCAGTCTATATGACAAACACATTTACATTTCTAGGGATATGTAACAAACTATTATTTTTTTCATATATTCCAAATAAAACTATTCTTTTGTCTCCTTATATATTTATGTGTTCCTAGATTTTTATCTTCAGCTATGCTGAATGTGAAGTCATTATGTTTAATTTATCTCAATTCTTTTTTTTTCCTATGCATATTTTCTCCGGCGTCGTCATTTTCAAAATAAAGTATGACATAAATCACTCACTCAAATTTGAGATATCATATTTCACACACACACACACACACACACACATATGTTTCTTTAAATTTCCAGGAATATGCAACACGTTTCATTATTTTTTATATAAATGTCATAAAATTGTGTTCACTACTTTTTTTGTACTCAAACGTATAGAGAGTATGTCATTTCTTGGATCTTTACCACTTGTCCTTCATACTTTTACCACAAAGGCCCTTCAAATTAAAATAGTCTGCAAGTCTGCTTATCAATTTGTATATCACAGAACCGTGGGTGCTCTTTGTAGGCCATGGAACAATAGACGCCCAATTTTCAGCCCGCCAACTAGACAACCCGCGATCCAAAAATTGCCTAAGTATGGAATGAGGGCTTCTTGCATGTTCTATAAAATCTCATCCCCATACTTTATAAAAGTACATATTTCATATGTATAAAACTAAATATCTACTTTAAAAAATTGCGTATTTGCCATGTATAATTTATGCTCTCCAAGAACCTATAATTTGATACATTTCAATTTCTTGTATCCAGGAGCCCCTGTTTTAAAGAAAACTAATTCGAGAATGCTATTTATTTAGTCCTTTTGTCCACCACCCTATGTAACAAACATTGGTACTATATTTTTTGTGCTTTTGTCCACCACCGTATGTAAAACCTATGTAAAGAAAACTAATTCGTGAATGCTAAAATTTTGGGACACGACCCCTTAAAATTCAAATAGTCTGCAGGTCCCATTGTTAATTTGTATATCACGGAACTCTTGGTGCTATTTGTAGGACATGGAACAACAAAAGCCTGATTTTAAGGTCCCCAGACCAAGAACCCATGATCTAAAAACTGGCTAAGTATGGAATGAGGGTTCCGTCCATGCTCTAATTTGGGAATGCTAGTTTTTTTTTCTGCTTTTATGTGTTCCTAGATTTTTATCTTCAGCTATGCTGAATGTGAAGTCATTTTGTTTATTTTATCTCAATTCTCTTTTTTCTAATGCATATTTTCTCCTGCCTGGTCATTTTCAAAATTAAGTATGACATAAATCACTCACTCAAATTTGAGATATCATATTTCACACACACACACACACACATTTCTTTAAATTTCCAGGAATATGTAACACGTTTTATTATTTTTTTTATATAAATATCATAAAATTGTGTTCACTACTTTCTTTCTACTCAAATGTATAGAGAGTATGTCATTTCTTGCATCTTTACCACATGTCCTTCATACTGTTTGCCACAAAGGCCCTTAAAATTAAAATAGGCCGCAAGCCCGCTTGTCAATTTGTATATCACGTAACTATGGCTACTCTTTATAGGCCATGGAACAACAAAGGCCCAATTTCCAGCCCGAGAACCCACGATCCAAAAATTGCTTAAGTATGGAATCAGGCCTCTGTGCAAGTATGGAATGAGGGCTCCATCCTTTCTCTATAAAATCTTATCCCCACAATTTATAAAAGTACATATTTCGTATGTATAAAAGTAAATATCTAATTTTAAAAATTACGTATTTTCTATGTATAGTTTATGGTCTCCACGAACCTATAATTTCATAAATTTCAATTTCTTGTGTCGAGGAGCCCCTGTTTTAAAGAAAACTAATTTGGGAATGCTATTTATTTGGTCCTTTTGTCGACCTTTCTATGTAACAGACATTGGTACTATACTTTTTGTCATTTTCTCCACCAACGTATGTAAATCCTATGTAAAGAAAACTAATTCGCGAATGCTAAAGTTTTTGGACACGAGCCCCTTAAAATTCAAATAGTCCCCAAGTCTGATTGTCAATTTGTATATCACAGAAATGTCGGTGCTATTTGTAGGACACAGAACAACAAAAGCTCAATTTTCAAGTCCCCGGCCCAAGAACCCGCGATCCAAAAAATGGCTAAGTCGAGAACCCACTCTTTTAAAGAAAACTAATTCAGGAATGTTATTTTTTTCATACTTTTGTCCACCATCCTATGTAACAGACGTCAGTACTATTTTTTTTTTTTTTTGTCCACAGGCATATGTAAAAAGGAAAACTAATTCGGCAATGCTAAACTTGTTTTAATTAATTATAAATGATTTTATTGATAGAAAGATAAGTTATTGAGTTTATTATTTCAATTTCGTTATTCGACACGAGCCCCTTTAAATTCAAATAGTATGCAAGTCTGATTGTCAATTTGTATATCACGGAACTCTAGGTGCTATCTGTAGGCCACAGAACAATAGAAGCCCAATTTTCATCACGCCAGACCGACAACCCACGATCCAAAAATTCAAATAGTCCACAAAACAACTTTTCAATTTGTATATCGTGAAACTCTCGGTGCCATTTGTAGGGCACGTAACAACAGAAGCCCAATTTTCAGCCCTCAACCCCGACAAACCCAACATTTTTCAGCTCTATATATCTACTTAATCATATTACATATTTGATTTTTGTAGGCCGCAGAACAACAAAAGCCCAATTTTCATCCCGATAGCCCGAGAACCCGTGATCCAAAAATTCAAATAGTCCGTAAGACCACTTGTCAATTTGTATATCGCAGAACTCTTGGTGCTATTTGTAGGCCATGAAACAACAAAAGCCCAATTTTCAGCCCAACACCCCGACAACCCGGAATGAAGCTTTCATGCATGCTCTATATATCTACTTAATCAAATTACATATTTGATATGTATAATTTCTCCTGTCCACGAGCCTATAATTTCATATATTTCAATTTCTTTTGTCCAGGAGCCCTTGTTTTAAAGAAAAATAATTCGGTATTGCTCGTTTTTTTATGCTTTTTCCACAAACCTATGTTACAGACGTTGGCCCTTAAATCTCAAATAGTCCACAAGTCCGATTGTCAATTTGTATGCCGCGGAACTCTGGGTGCTATTTGTAGCACACAGAACAACACAAGCCCAATTTTTTTCTGCCAGACGGACAACCCCCATGCTCTACATATCTACTTAATCAAATTACATATTTGGTATCTATAATTTATGTCGATGCTAGTTTTTTTGTAACATGTGTATGCCCTTAAATTTGAAATAGTCCACAACTCCAATTGTTAATTTGTATGTCGTGAAAATCTGGGTGCTATTTGTAGGGCACAGAACAACAGAGTCTGATTTTTAGCACGCCAACCCGAGAACCTGCGATCCAAAAAAAATGCCAAGTATGGAATCTCTTTCCCATACTTTATAAAAGTACATATTTCGTATCTATAAAAGTAAATATCTACTTTATGAAATTACACATTTCATATGTATAATTTATGTTGTCCAGGAACCTATAACTTGATAAATTTCAATTTCTTTTGTATCCACCAGCCCTTGTTTTAAAGAAAACTGATTCGTGAATGCTAATTCTTTTGTGTTTCCATGTACTTCAACTTCCTGCCCACGTGTCTGTACTCAATCGCATTTATTCTCATTCCAACCTAGCAGGGACTACGCTGCCATGCAACACTTGTTTATATTTAATTTATAAAACTCGGTTATATTTAATAATGTATTCTTCTTTGTTGTGTTTGTTATAACTTAGTCTAAATTTACGTTTCAGATTATTACCAGGTCAAAACCAATAAGTAAAACAAGGGTCAAAATAATTTAACACTTCAACAATGTGTATCTACCTAATGGGGACCATATGATATGGGGGTAGCTCTACAGTTCAGTAGAAGAATGTATTTTTTCAGTGAATAAATACAAGGGTGAGGGCCACAGGCGTTCTTCCCTTTTCCCATGTTCTCCCTATCCTTTTCATGGGCCTTTACGACGAATATGTTTCCGGAGTTGGCACCCGAGATTTTCTCTTCAAGTGAACGACATGAAAAGGTTGATGGACCTGGATTCAAGTGGAGGTTGATGTTCGGGAGGGATTGGTAGGCAACATCGACATTGTGTTTGAGGACCAAACATCGCATCAAAGGGTGGATTACTGTAAAATTCCATTTTGATGCCATGGTTGTCACGGTCTTATTCGAGCCCAATGCATGCAAGTAATGCTCGTGGCTACTCCTCCTTTCAAAGTTTGTCGCATGAAGAAAATTATAGGGAGGCAGACTCATGTAGAAGTGGTCTCAGTGGAAGGAAAAGTATTTGTTGTCTCCATTGACCATGGAAGCATGTTCACCACTATTTCAGCTTTGGGGGAATTGGCCATGCAACCTCCTTTGCCAGGTATGCTTAATTCTGAGTCAATCTTTGTTCCAGTTCATCCTTTTGATTCATTATTGGAAGTTTTCATTGAGGATGGTGGTGTGGTCCCCTCTCCTCCTCCCCCTTCCCCACCCTCGTGTAAGGAACCTCTTCAAAAAAAATAGGTTATGCCTACCCTCGCCCTCTCCCCTATTCTGAATTGTGAAGACTCGAATACCCCTATGCAGGATGAAGCCTCTCCCCTCGATCTTGTAGGTCCCTCCCTGGATGCTTCTATGGATCCCCCTATCTTTTCCCCCCACCCTTCCCCAGATCCCTTGATTGAACTGGTTTCCCTAGTCAGTTTGTAGGTGTCTTCGTGCCCCCTTTGTTAGGATATTTAGACACTTAGGATTTAGTAAGATCTACTTGGTCTATTGTGTCATTAGGTACAAGTGTGCCTTCTAGTGTGTTTCTTTAGTATGCATTTGTAGTTAGGAAATCTGACGATCCCGATATGTTCCCAACATAGAGTGATCTGATGGTTCATACTCTCCTCGATCTTAACAGCAATTGATCCATGTCTTAACACCCGATTGGTCCATAATCTCTATTTAAAGAACATGGAGAGTCATTTGCCGATGATCGATTGTGAGAAACTCTCTTGTAAAATCTCTCTGTAATCTTTTTCTTTGCATTAATAAACTGCTCCAAGTCGCTGCATTGGATGGCGCCGTGGATGTTTCCCCGTAGGGGTTTTACCACGTGAAAACATCGGTGTGTTGATCTTTGATCTAGTTATGTGAGTGGTTACTGAAGGTGTTCATCCTTTGTTGGAATACATGTGTTGTCAAACATGGTATCAGAGCCTGTTTGAAGACCTGCTCTTGTTGAACATCGAGATCGTGAAGCCGAGTTGCCTCATCTCCACTTTCTGTCATTTTCATACATTTCTGGTCTAAGAGGACTGTTCCATTTCATTTGCATCGCTCGTTTCAGTTAGGAACACTTTTCGTTTCACTCGAAAAGGTTTCTATTTGCCCAATATACGACCATTACAGTCAGATCCAGAGGTATAAAGCTTGAATATGCATTTTTTAAAATTTTTGCAGAGTAGTATTTTGGTTTTGTTTTATTTATTTCCAGGTTGCTACTCTTTTAGATCTGCATATGCTCTTTTCCCCACGCCCTGTGCGATCTCGAAAAATCAGAAAAAAATAGGAAAAGATGCATCTTTCGGGTAAGCTAACCGAGATCTAACCCTTGTTGTCATTGAGAAGTGATTTTTTTTTCTTGTGTGAAAAGAGTTTTTTTTAGCATGCTCTCCAAATCTGTCTTCAACAACAACAATCCTGCTTCTGAACATTACAATATGTTTTGCTAGATCATTTGGTTAAAAGTTGCCTTATTAAGTAAGAGGTCTTGAGTTCAAGTCTCTCTTTTGTTACCTTTTTTGAAAAAGTTCATGCTAAAATTGTAAAGTGTATTTCACTTCAAGTATAAAAGTGAATCACTATAAGTAGCTTTAATATTTTATTTTAGAGTTATTTATTTTGCATGCAACTTTTCTATTATAAAGTAACTTCATTGTAAAAGTGATCATCACTTCTCTTTATAAAAGTGGGTCACTTGATAAAGCAACTTACACAATCACGTGGTCATTTGGTTACTGATTGTGCATTTTTTTTAAAAGGACATAACTCTAACATCAGAAGTCTGTTTTCAGTGCTGTTTTTTTTTAAACCGCATAAATTTTTGAGCTCTTTCCATCCAGATCATCAGTTTTAGTTTTTAAATCCACATTATCTGCATATTTAATATGGATTCTATAAGTATTGTCTTTCTTACCAGCAACAACTACTTCCAATGGAAATCTCATATGGAAGATTTATTAAGAAGTAAAGGCTTGTATCGGATTACCTTGGGAAAGGAAAAAGCACCCACTAATGCTGATAAGAAAGACAAGTGGGATAATAGGAATGATGAAGCATGTGGACTAATCATAATTTCCATCTCTCCCGATTTAAGGTACCACCTTCAAGATATTGATGACCCCAAAGAAGCTTGGGACACGATTGAATCTGTGTTTGGTAAACTCAATATTATTCGAGCACAATAGTTAGAAAATCAAATACTGACCTTGAGTCCAAATGATTTTTCTTG
>ML780399.1:629521-645689 GCA_009831015.1 Picea engelmannii
TATATATATATAATTTTCTAATTTATAAATAATTCTTGTTTAATATTACTTTTATTAGCTATAATCAATTGAGAATTAATAATTTTATTTTTATTAATTAATAAATATTACTATTAAATAATTTCTAATTAATTAATTTTTCATAATTAAATAATCATTTTTAATAATTTAGTTATTATTTAATATTTTTTATACATTAACTAATATATTAATTAATTAATACATTAGTGTATTTATACATTATTAATGTTTTCTTCCTTTATTTATATATAATGTATTATTTTAACAATGTCCTTTTTTTTTATTACTTTCTTATTATTATATGCAATACTTTATTATTTTTGTTTTTATTAACTTTATTAAATACTTTTCTTATTATTATATGTAATATTTTATTATTTTTGTTTTTATTAACTTTATTAAATACTTTGTTATTTACTATTTTATTTTTTATAAATTAATTTATATTATATAAATGTATTTTTTCCATTATTATTGTATTATTTTAATAATGCATTTATCTTTTATTAATTTTTTTATTTCTCTATATTATTTTCTAATTTATAAATACTTTTTATTTAATATTAATTTTAGTATCTATAATCAATTGAGAATTAATAATTTAATTATTATTAATTAATAAATATTATTATATAATTTCTAATTAATTAATTTTCTATAATTAAAGAATCAATTTCTAATAAATGATTTATTGTTTAATATTTTTTATAAAGAAATAATAATTTATTTTTATTTAATAATTAAATTATTATTTATTATTATTTAAGTATTATTATTAAATTATTTAATTTTATATGAATATTAATTAAATTATTTTAAATAATAACTAATTACTAAATAATATTTAAATATTACATTTAAATTGTATCAAAATATGTTCATGGTTGTGGCGATGCATGCCGGCCGTCAACTAGCAACAACCACATTAATGTAAAAAGTGGTTGATATACGCCGATCGACGCCATTAATTAAAAAAAGTGGAAAATGGCGTCGATCGACGTATATCAACCACTTTTTACATTAATGTGGTTGTTGCTAGTCATAAACTATCATTATTTTGAGGGCCGAGTTTGGAATGAGCGATGGCCAACTGGGAAAAGAATTGTTCGAAGATCTCATGTAGTTGGAATAAGAATGGATGCGGTAGCAGTCATTTCTGTTTTTATGGATGCGGTAGCAGGTGCACCTACAAAACCCAATTGGGAGAATGGATTTGTAAGCGGTTTTCTTTAGAAATAAAACCCAATCAGTATCTAAATTGTGTTTATAAGAAGTTTTGTTTAAAATAGAATCAAAATTAATTTAATTTGATGGAATGAAAGCAAGATGCATATATAATTCTAATTGATTTTTCTTTGATACAAATGTTATCATTACTGGCAAAAGATTTTTATTATTCATTGGCAAGAGTAGCCCAGCTTTGACGGCTACAAGGAGTATGATATGAATCCCTACCATCCAATAAACAACCCTTCTGGAATCATCCAAATGGGTTTGGCTGTAGATAACATATGATATATATTCATATTCTATCATTTCAGACACATACAAATTGAGACATATATTCATATTCGGTCATATTAGCAAAATAAAACTTAAACCACCCAGACTCACTACAAACTCACTACAGTGGCAAGAAGAATCGGGAGAAACATTCAAGCCAATCTCTTTTAAGATTATCTTCCACGGTCTAATCTCTCCTTTTGGTCACGGGATCGCAGAAGATGTCTCAGATGTCAGGATGTAATCATTTACCACCTCTGTGCAAATGGTAAATAGGTGGCTTGACTTTTCAAGACTCAAGACACCATTGGTGGATTTGTTAGCGGTGGTTGCCTTAACCTTTGCAGGCCATGAGACACCATCACCACCTTGATTAATCTTTTTATAAGATTTAAGAGGATTTTTTTGTTTGTATATATACCTAAAACGGATTGTAATCGATCAATGAATTCTGAAAATATTTTTGAATCGAAGTTGCCATTGTGTATTCGGAGGTGTTCTCTCCGTTAATACTTTGTTTTTTATTTGAGTTTGTAAACTCATTTGATTCCTTGAACACATTTGCCATATTGTTTTTAATTTGATTAAACACAATAATTATTTGATTTTACCGATTCCCATATTTACGTGGAGTTTATTTAGAGCATGGATTTTATTGCACCGAGTTTACTTAATGCACAGAGTTTATTTAGTGCACAGATTTTATTTACTGTGTGGAGTGTGCGCGGAGTTTATTTTGTTGGTTTGCGTTGAGGGATTGCATGAGACGAAACTGGAACTCTGTTCTGCTCTTCATTTTTTCACATTTGGTATCAGAGCTATCAGTCTTTCCTATAGAGCACCCTGTTAGTTGCTCATTTCAGCGCAGATAATTTTTGTTGGTGCCCAATTTCACTTTTCTATTTTCCTGCATGAAGGCTTATTTGATTTCTTCCAAAATTTTATTAATGGCTACGTCTGGTAGCAGTTCTTCTCAGATTCAGGTTCCTGTCCTAAGCGAGAAGTCATATGATTCTTGGTATATTCGAATGAGGACGATTTTGCATTCTCAGGATTTGTGGTCTTATGTTATTGATGGTTATGCCGAGCCAGTTGATGCTACAATAGAATTGGATATGTCTAATGTTAACCGTGTTTTGCTGAAGGAAAACAGGAAGAAGGATAACAAAGCTCTTGGATTAATCCAGCAAGGATTAAATGAATCCATTTTTATGAAGATTGCTAGTGCTACATCTTCGAAGATGACTTGGGACATTCTTGAAACCTGTTATCAAGGAGTGTCCAAGGTGAAGACAGTCAAGTTGCAGAACTTAGAAGGGATTTTGAAAATATGAAGATGAAGGATAATGAAAGTGTTGATACTTTCATGACTGAAGTAATGAGTGTTGTAAACCAGCTCAGGTAGTATGGAGATGATGTTGAGAATAAAAGAGTTATTGAGAAAGTGCTGAGAAGTTTTCGCAAGAAGTTTGAACCTGTTGTTGTACCCATAGAGGAATTTAAGGATTTAAGTCAAATGAAAATTGATGAGTTAATTGGTTCTCTTGTTGCTTATGAATCTAGGCTATCTATATATGAAGAAGGATCATTGGAGCATGCCTTCAAATCGCAACTGCATATTACCAGAGGCAGAGGTAGAGGAGGGTTTTATAATCGTGGAAGAGGAGGTCGATTTTTTGGTCGAAGGGACAACATAACTGAATCAGAGTCTAAGAAGAAGTCCCAACAGAATCCTCCTACTTTAAGAGGGAGCAACAACAAACCCTTGCAGCAAGAAAATCAGAGGTATGATAAAACTAAAGTACAATGTTATTTTTGTAAAAAGTTTGGGCATTTTGCTAACAAATGTTGGAAGAAGTATGCAGATGCTGGAAAGCAATTTGCACATATCACAAATGAGTTTGAGGATCATCAAAATCCTGTTTTTCTGACCTGTAATGTCACTCAAGAAAGTGCAAATGATATTTGGTTTTTGGATAGTGGTTGCAGCAATCACATGACTGGTAATAAGCGTTTGTTTTCTTCTATTAATACTATTATTCAGTATGAAGTAAAACTGGGAAATGACTGTAAGGCTACAATTAATGGTAAAGGTGCAGTTCCAGTCTACACTAAGAATAATCAAAGAAGAAATATTGACAATGTTTATTTCGTGCCTAGTTTAAAATGCAATCTTATTAGTATTGGATAGCTGATGGAGAAAAAGTATAGAGTATTCTTCAAGAACAAGGTATGTACAATCTATGATAAATTACCCAACAAATAGTTGATTGCAAGAGTTGATATGACCAAGAATATAATGTTTCCACTTGTTATGAGAAATGATTTAAGTGGTTCTTTGAATGCTTATAAAGATGGAAGTTTAGTTCAATCTTGGCTATGGCATTTGAGATATGGTCATTTACATTTTGGTGGCTTAGATCTGTTACAAAAGAAGCATATGGTAAAGGGGTTGCCCTGTATTCAACAACGTACAAGCTCTTGTGAGAGCTGTATACTAGGGAAGCAACACAGAGAGAAATTTGTTTCAGGTGTTTCCTACAGAGCAAAAGCTCCATTGGAAATTGTCCACACAGATTTATGTGGACCTATGCAAACACCTTCTTTAACTGGCTGTGTTTATTTTATGATTTTCATTGATGATTTCAGTAGGAAGACTTGGTTGTATTTGTTGAAACGGAAATCTGAAGCTTTTGAAGTTTTTAAGAGGTTTAAGTCTATGGTTGAAAATGAGGGTGGTCGAACCATTAAGATCCTAAGGTCTGATAGAGGAGGTGAGTATAAGCTGAATGAATTCATTGAATTTTTTGATCTTCATGGAATTAAAAGGAAGTTTACTGCTCGATATACTCCACAGCAGAATGGAGTGGCTGAAAGGAAGAATCAGACCATCATGGACATGGCTCGAAGCGTGTTGAAAGAAAAACATCTTTCAAATGAATATTGAGGAGATGCAGTTCTTTGATCTGTTTTTATCTTGAATAGAAGTCCGACCAAGACCGTGAGGGATCGTGTACCTCATGAAGCTTGGGATGGTAAGCCTTGCAATGTTTCTCATTTCAAAATTTTTGGATGTGTTGCATTTGCGCTGGTACCTGTTGAAATGAGGAGGAAGTTTGATGACAGAAGCGAGAAATGTATCTTTGTTGGATACAGTGAAGAGTCTAGGGCATATAAACTCTACAATCCCATCACCCATAAATATGTAATCAACAGAGATGTTCAATTTAAAGAAGATGAAGCCTGGGATGGAAGTATTGACAAATCAATTTCAGAGGGAGCTGTGTTACTCCGTGAAGATGATGATGAAGTTGAGCAGGATGAAGGAGGTGGACAGATGGTTCCACATGCACATATGCCTACAACAAGAAGTCCAACAAGGCAAGCACCATATTTTAGCCATCTCAATTTATAACGCCCAGAACTCATGAGCGTGGTGAGCCATCTCGACATGGTGGACATCAACTAGATTCACAGGTAAGTAGTGAATCAAATCCCACTTTAACTTCATTAAGAAACAAATTTAAAGGACAGAAGACTAAAATCTTAAGAGAATTATATGATCAGAATGAAGAAGTAGATCAGATTTCAAATTTTGCATTAATGACATGTGATCTTGAAAATTTTGATGAAGCTGCTAAAGAGGATGTCTGGATAAAAGCAATGGATGAGGAGATTGATTCCATTGAAAGAAATGACACTTGGGATCTTGTAGATTTACCTGAAGGTAATAATAGTATTGGTGTTAAGTGGGTTTATAAAACTAAGTTGAATGCAGATGGTAAAGTTGAAAAGTACAAAGCAAGACTTGTAGCTCAGGGGTTTAGTCAAGAACCCGGTATTGATTACAATGAAACATTTGCTCCTGTAGCAAGAATTGACACTGTGAGGATGGTCTTAGCTATTGAAGCTCATAATAGATGGATCATGCATCAGATGGATGTCAAGTCTACATTCTTGAATGGATATTTGGAAGAAGCGGTTTATGTAAGACAACCTCCGAGTTATGAAATTGATAAGAACAGAGATAAAGTTTACAAGTTAAAGAAAGCTTTATATGGATTGAAGAAAGCATCCAAAGTTTGGTATAGCAGGATTGATGAATACCTGATCAGTGTTGGATTCAGCAGAAGTCCAAGTGAACCAACTCTATGTACAAAGGTAAACCAAAAAGGTAAAATTTTGATTCTCTGTTTGTATGTTGATGACCTGATTTTTACCGGAGATATATCTGTAGATGATTTTTAAAATGCCATGAAAACAGAGTTTGAAATGACCGATTTAGGATTGATGAAGTATTTTCTTGGAATTGAAGTGGATCAATCTGATGATGGCATTTTCATTTGTCAAACTAACTATGCAAATGAAGTATTGAAAAGGTTTAGAATGTTGAATTGTAAACCAACTGCAACACCTATGGCAACTGGTATCAAACTTAGCAAGTATGATGAGGGATCATATGTTGATCCAACTCTGTATAAGAGGATGGTTGGAAGCCTTATGTACTTAACAACAACTAGAACTGATATCATGTTTGTTGTAAGTTTGATTTCGAGATTCATGGAGACTCCGAAGAGTACTCATTGGCAAGCAAGAAAGAGGATCCTAGGATATGTTGCTGGAACAACTGACTTTGGTATCCAATACACATCAAGTTTAAACTTTGAGCAGATCGGATATACTGATAGTGATTTTGCAGGTTCCATTGATGACAGGAAAAACACATCTAGGTATGTGTTCAGTTTTGGATCTGAAGCAGTAGCATGGGCATCAAAGAAACAACCCATTGTGACTCTATCTTCTACTGAGGCAAAGTATGTTGCAACAGTTGCAGCTGCATGTCAAGTTGTATGGATGATAAGGGTCTTGAATGAATTGTTGCATGACCAGAATGATGCAATCCAAATTGTCTGTGACAATAAATCTGCCATTGCACTGTCAAATAATCACGTCTTTCACAAACAGAGTAAGCACATTGATACGAGGTATCATTTCATTCGAGAGCTGGTAACTGGTAAAGAGATTTCTATTCAGTTCTGCAGATCTAAAGAACAATTTGCAGACATATTTATGAAGCCTTTGAGAAATGAATTATTTAAAATCCATAGAGGAAATATTGGGGTTTGCAAGTTGTAATGCATTGTTTACAGCAATTTTGTTTTTATATATTTTCAGTTTGTTTTTCTCTGAAATGATTGCAAACGGTAAATCGGTGGCTTGACTTTTCAAGACTCGAGACACCATCGGTGGATTTGTTAGCGGTGGCCGCCTTAACCTTTGCAAGCCAGAGGGAGTATGTCAGGATGTAATCATTTCAGTGTGCAAACGTAAATCGGTGGCTTGACTTTTCAAGACTCGAGACCCCATCGGTGAATTTATTAGCGGTGGCTGCCTTAACCTTTGCAAGCCATGAGACACCATCACCACCTTGATTAATCTTTTTATGAGATTGAAGAGACATTTTTGTTTGTATATATTCCTGAAATAGATTGTAATGGATCAATGAATTCTGAAAATATTTTTGAATCGAAATTGCCATTGTGTATTCGGAGGTGTTCTCTCTGTTAATACTTTGTTTTTTATTTGAATTTGTAAACTCATTTGGTTACTTGATCGCATTCGCCATATTGTTTTTAATTTGATTAAACACAGTAATTATTTGATTTTAAGGATTCCCATATTTACGTGTTGATTTTACTGATTCCCATATTTACATGGAGTTTATTTAGAGCACGGATTTTATTGCACCGAGTTTACTTAATGAGCGGAGTTTATTTAGTTCACGGATTTTATTTACTGCGGGGAGTGTGCACTGAGTTTATTTTGTTGGTTTGCTTCGAGTGATTACATGATGATTACATGACCCGAAACTGGAACTCCGTTCTACTCTTCGTTTTTTCACCTTAGATCCACCCAGCAGAACAAACTGGCGTTGCTATTCAGGCAATTGATACCGGCCAGAAGTAGTCCAGAGACGAACATTTCGTCTCTTTTCGGCAGCCTCTTACTATTCTCTGCTAAGTATTTTCTTACAAGTTCCGTGTCAGATAGCATTGAAGCAAGCAGATGTTGTGTTTGTGAAGAAACCAAGGAAAAAGTTGGACATTCTACTAGCAGCGGTAACGACTGTATCGTTGTAAGAGTAAATGACTCAGACTCGGAAGCCGGTAGTCCTAGGTCTTTCGACAGAGACTGCAAACAATATGAACACGCTCGCTCTGATAAATTTTATAGGTGGCCAAAATCTCTGCAATGCTTGTGAATTCTGGAAATGAAAACACTGACCCCGAATAGATCTCGTCGCATACAAGATGAATGTTCTTCTCAGACACAAAAGCGAGCAGCTTTCTTAGAGTGGTAGCGTCCATAGTGGTTCCTAATGGGTTTGAAGGATTTGTTATTAAAAGACCCTTCACTTGGATATTTCGATCCTTGGCTTAATCCCTGGCTTTCTGATAGGCTGCTTCAAGGGCAGGTATCGTTATCTGAAAATCGTTATAGCTGCTGCAGTGTACCGGTATGAGCTCCACTACTGTGCACCATCTTAGATCTCTATCAAAACTGTAGTAACAAAAGATCCATTCAATTGCATTTTCATTTGAGAAGTAAAAGTTAACGATGTTATCATAAGAATATTCTCATTAATAATACCATGCCTTGAAATTCTAGCACATACAGATTGACAGTTATTAATCTAGGCACTCTTTTTAAAGGCAGGAAAAAGCAGATTCTACTTTCTCATTATATAGCTCTACATAAGCAAATTAAGATAAGCCATCAAAAACTTGCACTGCTAATGCATTTAGGGAAGAAAACAAAAAGGCACCAAAGTAAAGAAAATTACGTTTTTTAAGTGCGTCAGTCAAATCAGTGAACATAGTCTATTTGAAATATCCCATCACTCAACCTTCAAAGAGAAACAAATCCCAAATGATATTTTAATCTTTTGGTCGATGACACAATGTATGTAACACATACAGGCTGCACACATTGCAGGCTTCGAATAATCGTTCGAGGTTTAAATTCGCCACTTTATTTTTCTAAAAATATAATGATAGATGGTAATTGTGAACAATGGTATTTGATATAATTACCTGGAGCAATCGAGAGAGACAGGCAACATATGTCATACCTTGCACACCAAGTCATTTCTTGTAGTGAGAAACATGTTGGAGAATAATGGAACATCTTAACCATCCCTTCACCCCAATATTTGTGTTGCATCATTATTATCATTTATTATTTGTGTTTTTATCATTTATTTCTTCATGCAATCACTAACAAGCGTATGTTTGCTTTGCTTATAAAAACCAGCGCACCGCAGCCCACACCATATATATATATATATATATATATATATATATATATATATATATATGGTCCATCTAAGCTTAAGATGAATCAGTGGTCGAATTTAAATAATTTGCAGAACACTAGCATTGAAACGGAGCAGAAAGTTGAAGATGGAATATTCTCGTGATCGTTGGTTCTGGTAATAGCGTTTGGGTGTCAAATTTTCAATGGTAATAGCGTTTGGGTGTCAAATTTTCAAAGGCTTATAGCAAAATATGGCTGAGTTGATTGGAATCCACTCATTAACTGCTTATTTTTCTATGAATGTTGTCAAATCCGTTGTCGTTGGTTGTAAGAAGCTAAGACAACATAACAACATATATTTCGTTTTAGGAGATCTACTTTCGTCTTATCTCCATAGCGTGTTGTGGCCTATTGTAATGTGAACCATTGGGATTGAAAAGTCTTACGATCATACGGTAACAACTTGGAAAGAGTCCAAGTTATCACTAGCATACCTTGGATAGCATACCCTTAAAAGGGTAAATGTAATGTCTAAGTAAATCAAGGAAGGTCTGCATAAAGTAAATGAGAATCATAAAATTATTGTAATCAAAATTATCTTATTTGAAAAATGGATTATTATTTTGATGATGATTTTGATGATTTTCATGTTGAAATTTTAAAATATAAGATAAGAGTTTTTTTTTATATGTTTATTCTATTATAAAAATTTAGTCATGTTTGTTTTAAAAAGAAAAAGAAAAATAATAATACATGGTTAAATGTTATATATACATGTGAAATAATCAAGTACTTATTTTAAACTACATGCAACACAAATAAAAGGCATCACAAGTTTACTTCTTAATTTAAAAAAAAAAAATGCTTATAAAAAATGGACATTTTGAAATCTAAAATTAAGACATTTTAAAATCTAAAGAATAATCTCAAAATCAAAATTAAAATAAAAATTCAAAAACTAGAAAGAACCAAAGAGTCTTAGAAGATATTATCAATTTAATTTATCTAATTTTGCTACAAGATAATTTTGGATGATTGGAAGTCTTGTATGGCACACGTGGTTGTGTTAATGCTAATGATAATTTCAAATAATCAGATGGTCCCTGTTGGACATAGTCAATATAAAATAGAATGAAAATACTCCATATAACTTTCACAATTACTTTACCAATGAAATGAATGATGTGGGGAGAGAGTGGCTAAGAAATTTATAAGAATATATGTTAGAAATATGTTTTTCTTATTCCAGTATTAATATTTCACATTTCATATTTCATATTTAATTATAGAATAATTAAATATAGTTAGTGGCTAAGAATATTCTCCTCCTTACTATTATTATTATTATCATTATACTATAAAATATCTTTTAATTATAATCTAAAATAACAAATTCTTTAATATTTAAAAAATCTTCATATATTATTTTGTTTACAATATTGGGATAACCTAAAAAATCAATGCACTTAAGTAATATACTAAAAATATATTAAATTTTGTTTCCGGTGTTGGCACCCGAGATTTTCTCTTCAATTGAATGGCGCGAAAAGGATAGATGGGGTCCGCGTCCCCTTCAGAAGAGTTAGTAGTGGACTATGAGGTAAGCCCATCTACCGACAGGGCGTTCCAATTACAGGAATAATTTCTCGACCTCGTGGCATAGGCCTTTCCCTCCCTCCATGTGAATTCTGGTCTGAAATCTTACACAAGGTGCTCGGTTTCTAAGTGTGTAAAGGATAGTAAGCACTAAAGGATAGATCCACAAATCAAGGACCTTGTAAGGACCCTTGATTTTTGCGAAGATGGTGGTTCTCATCCCCCAAAGTTATCACTTGAAGTTCCTTTCTTCTCAACACGCCCCTCTATGTCTTCCCCTAAGGCCACGGATGGGTTCAATTATGGTATAGGAGCAAGTCAAGGAAGATATGAGGCTCGAAAAAACGAGGTCCAGAAGTAGAAGAGTGGTGCTAAGTGTATTCGAGACAAGGGAGGAGCTGTTAAAATGGTAGCGGGGATGGATATTCCTGTTTCGGAGGTCACAAGGTACACAGGAAAACTATTGGTTGGTCGATTTTTTGGCAAAAATATTGGTGATCAGGTTCTCTAGAACTAGTTAGTTCAAAATTGGGAGTCGGTGTTAGGTTCAATCCACTGCATGAACCGGTTTCCCTTCTGAAAGTTTGGGCGATTCTTCCTGGGCTACCCTTGGCTTTCTGGTTGAGGGAAGCCCTGGAAGCAATAGGAAACAAACTGGGGACTTTGGTGGGGCTCAAGCCTAGTTAGGCCTCTAAAACATTACTCTAGATGGATGTGGATTCAAGTGGAGGTTGGTGTTTGGGAGGGATTGGTAGGCAACATCAACATTGTGTTTGAGGATCAAACATGGCATTAGAGGGTGGATTACTGGAAAATTCCATTTTGATGCCATGGTTGTCATGGTCTTATTCGAGCCCAATGCATGCAAGTGATGCCTGTGGCTACTCCTTTCAACGTTTGTTGCACAAAGAAAATCATAGGGAGGCAGGCTCATGCAAAAGAGGTCTCAGTGGAAGGCAAAGTATGTGTTGTCTCCATTGACCCCGGAAGCGTGTTCAGCACCAGTTCAGCTTTGGGGGAATTGGCCATGCAACCTCCTTTGCTAGGTATGCTTAATTTTGAGTCAGTCTTTGTTCCAGTTCATCCTTTTGATTCATTATTGGAAGTTTTCGTTGAGGTTGGTGGTGTGGTCCCCTCTCCTCCTCCCCCTTCCCCTCCCTCGTCTAAGGAACCTCTTCAACATAAATAGGTTATGCCTTCCCCCGTCCTCTCCCCTATTCTGAATTGTGAAGACTCGAATACCCCTATGCAGGGTGAAGCCTCTCCCTTCGATCTTGTGGGTCCCTCCCCGGATGCTTCTATGGGTCCCCCTATCTTTTTCCCCCACCCTTCCCCAGATCCCTTGATTGAACTGGTTCCCCTGGTCAATTTGTAGGTGTCTTCGTGCCCCCTTTTTCGCAGGGAAAAAGTTGTGCTCTTCAATCAAAAGACAAGCCGAAGGGGCTCATCCCATATAAGGGTGGACTAGCCCTGGACCCTCCCTAGGTTTCTCAAGCTGGGAGAAAGTCATTTATGCTAAAATCCAAGGAGAAGGTTGTTGCGGAATTTCATAAAGGAACCCAAACTAATATTTCCAGGGATTTTAGAGCGGGGAGCACCCTACCCCCTCCTTCAAAATGATCATTCTCTCCTTTAATTGCAGAGGTATTGGGGGCCCCTAAATTTTTTTTTCCTTCAAAAGGCTCCTCCTAAGCCTTAGGCATGATATAATCATGCTTCATGAGACTATGTGCATGGGCGACAAAGACGCGAAGATGGTTGGGTATTGGTTGAATAATTGGTCCTTCAGTTCGATGGATGTTGAAGGTCTGTCAGGAGGCCTTCTCATAGGTTGGAGCCTGGATTTTAAGGCTATCTCTTCCTCTTCTTTTCAGTCGTCCATCTCAGTCGTCAAACTTAAACAGAAAGATTGTTCCTTTTCCTTTTCCTTTTTTGCTATCAACATTTATGGAACCTATGCTGATAGGATCCCCTTTTGGAAAGAATTTTATGTGGAGGTGTTTACAATGATCCCTTATCAGTGGTAGGAGGAGATTTGAACTTTACCCTCTCTCTCAAAGAAGTCTGGGGTCCAAACCTTAGAGAAGATCGCTAAAGGGGTTTCTTTCTCTCCTTCCTTGAAAAGTCTAGGCTGCTATACTTGGAACCGACCAAGCTCTCTCCTACTTGGCGAAATTTTAGAATTAGAAGTGAAGAAGTAGCAAAAAGACTGGACAAATTTCTAGTCTCTAAGTCTATATTTGACTTGGGTTTAAGGTTAAAGTCTTCAGTGGTGGAGGGTGGGCTTTTAGACTATCGCCCCATCTCTTTTGCATTGGAAATCCAGGTTCGAAGCCCCCCCAACTCCCTTGAAAATGAGTTAGACATGGCTGGAAGAGGAAGATTTTAAGAAGTTGGTGACTTCGTCTTGGGTTAAGCTTTCCCTTTCAGAGTCAAACCCTTTGCTGGTGCAATTCGAAGCCAATTTAATAAAAACTAAATATGCAATCAAACAATGGATCCCAATTTGGCGAGCCAAGAAATATAGGGAGATCTCAAAGATAGAAGCTAGACTCTCCAACATCAAAAGATATATAGATGAAGGGGCCCTTTGTGAGGCTCAATTGGAGGATCTTAAAACACTGGAGGAAAGGAAATCTTTGTGGCTAAAGAAAGATGAACAAGAATGGCGACAAAAAAGTAGAGCTTTGTGGCTACAGGTAGGGGACAACAATACGAAGTTATTCCATCATTATCCCAACCATCGAAGGAATTTAAACTCTATATGGGAAATTAGGAATGAAGAAGGAATTATGGTGAGTTCTTTCCATGAGAAAGCATAAGTTGGCACAAGAGTTTTTGAAAATATCTTTATTGCGCCTACCAGATGTCCAATCCAGGAAACTCTAAAAGTTGTGACTAAATTACCTTCGATATTTAATGAAGAAATGAATCAGACTCCGAATTAGAACTTTGTGCAGCCCTTAATTCCACGCAGAATAGTAAAATCCCTGGGTTGGATGGATTTATAATAGAGTTCTTCAAATCCCTTTATGACTTAATTAAGGAGAATTTGTTATTAATAGTAAGAGAATCCCAGAGGGTGGGAAGAATACACAGAGCTCTGAGCTCTACTTTTCTATCTTATCCCCAAAAAGGAAAATGTGATCTCCTTTGGGGACTTTAGACCCATTTCATGTTGCACTGTGGTTTACAAAATGATCTCCAAAATCATTGCAAGAAGGATAAAACTTATGCTCAGTGAAGTAATTGGGGAGGATCAATTTGGTTTCTTGCAAAATAGACAAATGCGCAAGAGGTCCTCCATATAGTTAAGAAGAAGAACATTAAAACTGCCATATTAAAATTGGATCTATCAAAGGCATACGACAAGGTAAGTTGGACTTTCTTACATTTGGTTCTCCTTCAGATCGGTATTAATGTGAACATGGTGAACTGTATAATGGGATATATTCAAAGTGCATCCTTCATTGTGCTTATTAAGAGTTCTCCTTCTCACTTTTTTAAATCCTCGAGAGGCCTTCATCAAGGGTGCCCTCTTTCCCCCTTCCTTTTTCTTTTAATAGTCGAAGGTTTAAGACAGTTGATTAAAGAAGCCCGGTCGCAAACCCAGATGAGGGGGGTAAAGGTGTCAAACTCGAAGATTGTTTCACACCTATTATTTTTCGATGATGTCTTTTGCAGTGTGTTTGGATCGGTTAGAGACCTAGTGGCATAAAAAATAATTATAGACCTTTAGTGCAAAGCAGCATGTATGAATATCAATTCGGAGAATTCATACATACTACTCAACAAATGCTCCAAAGCGGAAGCGAACTCCTTTCAAAACCTATTCCGAGCTCAAAGAAAGAACGTAGCCAATGGATTCAAATACCTAGGTTTTTTTCTTAAACCAGATGGTTACAGAGGGGAGGAATGGGGTTAATATCTATGTGGGTTAATAGATTACTATCTAGAGGCAATAGGCTGGTCCTAATGAAATTAGTTCTGGAAAGCACTCCAGTGTACTGGAACTCGATTGTGGCCATTCCTAAAGGAGTGTTGGACAAGGTACAAAGGTTAAGTATTGAGTATTTATGGGCAGGTCAAAATGCCTCAGGGGGAGTCCATCTTGCAAGTTGGACTATTGTAGACTCCCCAAAGGAATTTGGGGGTTGGGGACTAAAGGATATCCATCTATTCACGCATGTGTTAGCTGGTAAGAACTTATGGAGATTAACCCAAGGAAATTCTCTTTGGGTCAGGGTTATGTGCTTTAAGTACCTTGCAAGCTTATCCATAGAGGATTGATTTCATGTCCTAGACAAGTCTTCAAAGGGCTCCATAATATGGAAAGCTATGGTGGAAGCCTTCCGTTGGTTGCCAATTGGACGGTTTGGAAAGTCAGTAATGGCCGCAGAATCAGAGAGGGAGAAGACCCTTGGCTAGGGGAAAGTGATCACTTTAGACTAACAGATCATATGATTAAGAATTTAAGGGCCCCTAATATCCAGGAATGGGACTCCTTTATCTCGTTGCTTTGTGAAGATATCATTTCCATCGACGTAGAGACGGAGGATGCCATGTGCTAGTCCAAAAACCCGAAAGATGAGTCCTTCACTATGAAACTAGGCTACAAAGCTTGGCAAGAAGAAAGACAGGTGGTCCCTCCAATGTGGTGGTGGAAGCCATTATGGAAATTCAAAGCTCCCTTGAGATGCAAATTAACCCTCTGACTAGCCTTAAAGGACAATCTCTCAATTTGGGATAATGGTATTAAAAGGGGGGTGGAATGGACCCAACTGATATGTGCTTTGCAAATATGATGTTGAATCTGTGACTCATCTATTTGTTTTTTGTCCTGCATAAGGACAAGTTTCAAAGATTATAAAAGACAAGCTCAACACCAATGCGGAATGGAACAGAGGCGGTCTGGAAGAATGCCTCAGGAATTGGTTCATGGATAGATATGTTGCTCTTTATGCAGTCCTTTCAAGCTTAACGATTTCAAATATATGGTTGGCACGAAACGAAGCTATCTTTAAAGATAAGTGGATACCCCCGAGGTGACAACAACCATCATGTTAAGCCAAGCAACAAAATTTAAAGAAACTTCGAAGAGTCAGCGCTGTCCAGTCCTCCCCTACCTGGACTATGGTATGTCGTGGAGTTACTTCGACAGGGCGTGTCAAGGTCAGCCCCGGGAGGAGGGACAAACAACAAAGCCGACTTAGTAGCTTTATGGACCCTCTTAGAGGCAGCCAAAAAGATGGACATTTGGAAGCTGTAGGGGGATTCAAAATTGGTTATCGAATGGGCCCAATGAAAAGTCAACATCCGGTGATGAGAGAAATTAAGTTGGCTTTCCAGTCGTTTGAGTGGTTATCTTTTCATCATATTCTCAAAGCGGATAAGTTGTCTAAGAAAGCCCATGAACTTCAAAATATAGCATTGGGTTTCTATGAGTATTTTGAGGGTACAGAAGCATAAGCGATGGAATTCAAGGTCTGAATAATTTTACTTTATATATATTTGTAATGATATGAAGGAACTGAAATAGAAGAACAGGCCCTTGAAATGAAGGGCGATATGTATAAAGCAGCTTCTGCAAAAAAAATGACCTAATAGGTTCTGTTTTTGTAGCTGTATGTACAAAGAATTGTTCGAAGATCTGACGTAGTTGGAATAAGAATGGATGCGGTAGCAGTCATTTCTGTTTTTATGGATGCGGTAGCAGGTACACCTACAAAAC